>JANCMC010015777.1:586637-752594 GCA_024363005.1 Charaxes varanes
CCCCGAAGTCGTCTCTACGTTTGTGATAATTGTTAACATCCCTGAATGAAAGTGTACTATTTTTTACCCTGGGTAACTGAGTGACACTTTTAGTGGTTTTTTTGTAACTAATGTTGCAAATTAAAAAAAAAAAAGTCAGTATAAATAAGTTAACTATATTTCACAATATTTCTCAATTCATTTTCGTATAACTTATGTATGTATATATGATGTAAAGAAAATGCATCCTAGGACTACATACTTGTATAACAGTAGGCAAGAAATGCGATAGTTATGTGCATCTGACGATATCTAATTAATAAGGTTATAGTTGAGGTGTCATTATAAAAAGTTCTAGATCGGGGTAACGGGATGTCGCGCAGGTTATCTGAGACAGGTGTAGGATTACTAAGTATTTGTGTTTTCTGCTGGATTATTTATCTTGTCTTAAATTAATTATGTTTGTTAAGATTTCTGTTTCGACCTTAATTTTTAGGTGATTTTGTCCTATCTTTAAACTTTTACCTGATAGGCAAACAGTTATTGAAACTTTCATTTTAGAACAAACATATTATGATTTTCAGTTAAGGTTAAAGATTTAGCTATAACTTTAAACTATAAAAACGTTAACAGACAAGAAAAAATTAAAAACTGTTTTTATTTCAACTTAAAAACTAGGTAGAGGAAAACCTTATACAAGATGAAACTGCAGTAAACTATTGTCCGACCGGCGGTTAGAGTGCAAGAATGGTCGAAATTTAGCAGTGCGAATATGGCATTCACTTGGCGGGCCCAAATTTTATTAAATCATAAAGTAGGCCAGGTTTTCTCAGCTCAAAATATTTCTCCGTTGCCAAGCTGCCAGTGCCCGATAAAGTTGTATTATTTTTTCCTATAAATTTTCTTTAGGCCGCCTGTGAAATCTAATCAATTCAAATATTTCGATGTTGGCTCTCGCCGGACTCGACGGTAGTTCATTGCTAAATAAATCGATACGACGACGATCTTCTTTTCCAATTTATTCGTCAACTCCTAATTGAATGTCTTCAAACTTTTAACGAAACACGTCTGATTTCATTTTGTACAGAGAAAAGTAAGGACAACTTGCTTTAATAAATTCTTATACAACAGATAATTTAAATTTAAATTTTTAATCTGACATTACATGTAGGTATAAAATACGCTAACACTTTTTAATTAAGTAACGGGATGAGTAAGAGTAGGGCCTGTCTCCTCAGCACATAGAAGCAAATCTATTCTGATCTACTTTTATTTCCAATTGATGCCAAAGTTTTAATATTAACTTATTTTTTCACGATATTGCATGTGCAAGAAAAGCTATCTTTCCATTTGTAAAAACAAGGCAATAGAGACCGAACAACACCCACGTTGTTGGAACTTTATTATCTGGACAGAGACAATGTGCTCGCAGCAAACTGGGCGCTAACAAAACTTGCTCGGCCTGAATCAATTGGAGTTTGGCGACTAGTTGGACACACGTCCGTACTGTTTCTACATGCTCTATTTAGTCTTTTTGTACATGTAGTTATATATAACTACGTTTGTATGATTCTGAAGTTAAATCTCCTTATGCTTTCTTTGTATCTATGATGCACATAACAGTTACGCTTTTACAAATCGACGTACTGTATAGTCTTTTTTCACAACCTAATCTCGTTGATTATTTTTATTAACACAAAGAGAAAATATGTTTACATCTGAATTCACGTATCTATGCAATCTTGTTACATTTTTTGTTGAACGTTATTTTCATGTAATTTTTCTAAAAGTAGAAATAGCGTGACATCAACTACTATATAATTACATACTTAACAAATAGGTGACAAACGATACGTCGTCAAGTGCATTGAAATAATATTAACTTCGCACGGAACATTCACTGAACGATACTAAAAGTAAAGTACCGTCTCTTTAATGAATAATAAAGCAATGAATCTATTTTCGAATAAAATATGTAAATTTGAACGTTGTAGGTATATAAAACGACTGGATATTTCCAGTTCAAAAATGCCGTGATCTCCTGTAGCAAAAACAGTAACGGGCGGTCCGCTCGGGGAATACTGATGTGACAGGACTTTGCAAGGTTGAATCTGCAATATTCGCGTCTAACGGGTTCGTGGGCAGAGTTCTAAATTACATAATTAAGTGCCAAATATCCGCTGGGCCCGCAATAACAGCCGCGGTCTCTTTATTACTCCCCTTAGTGATGTCTCCCTGGAGGTAATTGTTCCTCGGGACGCACAATGCCTTCCAAGGACTCGTTTTATTGCTGTGTTATTGTTTGAATTCTATTCGGGAGATTAGGTAAATCTACTCTTTGATTACAAATGTCGTCTAAGCCGTGTTTATACAGGCTCGCTTAACTTTGTAAAGAAAAGGAAAGAATAAAAGTGTAGGTAATTTAGGTATAAGAACGTTGAATATAATGGTACGTTAATACAAAATATTTTAAAACCCATAGTTATAAGATATAATTAAACATATTGTACATCTATTTTTTAATTGGGAGTACAGAGAAGTAACAACGGAACTTTGTAACGTTATTTCTACAACATACATAATATTATTCACAACACAGCCTTTCCTGTTAGCTAAAGTTTAGATTGTTTTTATAGCCTTCTGGCTATAGATGATTTTTCGTTTTCATTTTTTTTAATAAGTACTTTAAATATGACATTAGCGTAATCCTAATATTCTATTATGTCTCTTATTTAGATTATAATATGTTTAATTACTGTATTGTATTATATATTCAATCTTCGTCTTCCTTGATATAAAATTCGAACTTAAATTTTATATTAAAAATTTTGAATTTGATGTCTTTTAAAGTTTCGTTTTAAAAATAGCTTAAATGGTTAAACTCGCTAGATATAAAGTATGTAGGGTATCTATTTTGGCGTGTCTTCGGTCGTCGGTTATTGATGCAGCCGAATGATAGATCGCTTAGAACCTCCTTTGCGAGACGCTATTTCAATTTAAGTGGGGAAATGTTGGCTAAAAGAGGGAACAAATAATATCTACGAAAACTTACTGTACTAATATCAAAATAATATTTTTATGACTTACAGTGCTTACAAAAGAGCCGAATTGAATAGAGAGATCGTGCTGTACTATCTGATAAAAGCCTGTTTGACTCTTTTCAGATAAAGAAATATTCACTTTTACTTTCTTTTAAATGATGACTCAGCCGTGGGCGTCGGTAGATACTTAAAAAAGGATGAAATGATTGTTCTATTGAGCCCTATCTTATTAGCGGCTCAAACTGAGAATTTTCTAAATAGGTCATAGAATGGAAATTAATGCAGGTTTGCATTGCGAATTCGACTGATTGGTCAGCCATACGATAATTTTTGCGACGGGTTTTATATGTCAAGGTCATTGAAATTTTTGGAATCCCTAATTAATCATACGGAGCTTAATAAAAATAAATTGAATTGGTCAGAAAATGGTTAACATTAATAACATAATACTTGTATATGAAAGATATTATGACGTTACAACTCTAATTCTACAATTAGAGTTTATTTATCGATAGATGCTAAGTAGGCATGAGAAGTGTATATCCATTATACATACAGCATAATTGGAAGCCGTGTGATATACACGAGTGTACAGAGGTAGGTGGAGGGCCGGAGCAGTAAGGGCCGGGAGGTAATTTCCCTACATTAATTATGCGGCTGATGAAGATCCTCAGAGCTCAACCTCATTAATCCGCCTCGTCTACCGTTACCCAAATATTACCAGTTGACTCTGCCTGCGTAGTAACAACGGTTTTGTATTAATATATTTTGCGTATTTAGAAAAGAAAGATTGTAACTTTCATGACAAGCGATAAACAATTAAATTCATGAAAAACTAAACTACTTTGTTTAAATCCGCGAATACACGCGCATGTCATGGATTTCCGCAATTTTATCAATTAACATTTAAATTATTTTGCATTCAAAAGGAAATAATTACGTAATAAATTGCCTGTGTGTTATTTCAACGGACGCAAACTTACACACGTTATATACCTTCATAATCTATACTTTACAATAATTACTATGAAACGTAAAGTATAAATTTCCTTTTTTTGGAGAAATAGAAATTATCTTTCTTTTATGATATAAAATATATTTCATATTACACCTAAGTAAGGAAGTATACATGGGTTTGCGTAATATAATAGATGTTATGTCACAAATTACTGTATTAATTTTAATTAAGCCTTTGATGAGAGCCTTAATAATTAATTAATTATAGTTCATTCACGATTGTATTGACGCACCTATTTCTACAATTCTATTTTCTATTCTATCCCTCATCGAGATTGAGGTTACACGTGTTTAACTGGGTCCTTTTTTATTTGACTACACGCTTCATATAATAAGGCAATTCAAAAGTTCAGCAAGCAGCATTTTCCACGTCTATTTCGCGGCGAGTTCCACGAACGACTTTCAGCATGCCGTGAATGTGGAGGGCATGACCTGTGCCGTGAATTCGCGGCAAAAATGTAGAGCCGCCATTAAGACCTTGTTACACTGTATTTCGAAAGGGTAATTTGGGATATTTTTTGTTTTATTGATACGTTGCAGTCACATTTGTTTATTGCTGCTTTTACAACTAATGGTCCCTAGGTCCTAGTTGTATGCCTTGGCTTTGTAAATCTGCTGACTGTTGAAAATGACAGAAGTTTCTTATGAGCACTTCTTATCGGGGGATGTTACTCTTTCCTCCACTTTGTTGCTACGGAGCGTCAAAACTCTAAACGCCACCTGATATATAAAGTAACGCTGGTGTCAGAGATAACACGACTGCGACCACATTAGGGACTCGCCGGTAACACTCGCCACATCCGCATACAGAGTAGATAAACGTGAATTATTAAGGTACGGCTAATATATCAGCTTAAAATCGCTGACGACATAAAGTGAGACCAGATAACAATATCTCGGGCGCACGGCCTAGTGTGGGGTTACAACAAGTGTGGGAAGCTATGGCTCGCCTCACGCAAATATGCTTTACGGAGCTATGTATGGAAACCATGTTGAAGGGTAGAATCAGATTGTTTAGGGAGTGGATAATTTATGAAAATAATGGTCGACGAGACACGAAATAAAGAAAACATCGGACGGGTGCGAATCTGACTCGCGCACTGAGAGTTTCGTGCCGTCACGTAATACTAGGTTATTTTAGGTTTATTCTCATAGTTTTAATTTGACAAAGTCACCGCAAATTTTTTGCTATATAACTGCGAATTTACGTTTTTTCCTATACTTGTACTTCAAGATATATAGTTTCTTAACTAACTTCATGATTCTAGGTCAACGGAAAGTACCTAGAAATCAAGCACCTAATTGTAAAGATTCCGTACAATTAGGTGCTTGTGCTTTTTTCAGGCTTTTCTTTTCAAGGCTTCAAGGGACCGCTCCAAGAAACCTTCAGGATTTGATAATAACTACAACTTTATACATGAACGCACCATTCCTGCGAGAAAGGTACTTGACAGAACGACGAAAGGACAACAGAGTGATCCTATAAGGGCTACATTTTCTTTTGGATCTACGGAACCCTAAAAATTATTTAGTGTAAAGTTATGAAATAAAATGCGGTGCAGATCGCATATGTTGGCGTATATTAAATGAGAGACGAGAATACAAGTCAGACTAAGGTCCAGCTATAAAATTAAATTCGAAATTTAAAAATCCAATCGGATATTTTTGCTTTCTATCGTTCTCTTCTTTATATTCATCTCCTCTGGCTAAATCAATTTTCTTCAAACACCACAAGGATAAAAATACTCGTGACTAAGGAATCTTTCAAACAAAAGCACGATAATTTAATTTTATGCCCAAGCAACTTCAAACTCCCGATTTCTACCGAACATAGCTACGAACCCTCGCAAGGAAACTGGTTTTCGAATAATAAAAAAAACGGCATCGAAACCGGTCTATCCGTTTGAGAGCTATGATGCCAGACAGACACACAAAGACATCGACGTCAAACCTGTAACATCCCTCTTTTTGCGTCGGGGGTGTAAAACAAGGCATGACTCAAATCGGCCGCTACACTCATGTACTGCGACCCAACCAGTCCAGGCCGGTCCCGGCGCGACGACGATACGTTTTATGTGCGTGCTGATAAAATGATAATGAAGCTGTAATTCACTTGAGGAGTGTCGAGTGACCTATTTAACACAATTGCTGCGATCGGTGATAATTGGATTGAATCAAATCGGTCTAACGACTTATGAACGAACAGCAATAAAATAGCCGATTCTAGGTCGAGGGTATCGCAGGTCACTATAAGAAACGAATTTTTTCATCTATTTCGTATAGAAAGACTTCCAATAACTTCTTTATTATGTCACAGGCACTACATTTTTAAAAGTTGTTATTCAGGCAGACGCGTCTCCTAGAGTTTACTCTTTGACGCCTTTGCCGTCGCTGCCGTAACCGATTCATCGTCAAGTTCCTAATAATTGTTCTGCGACTGGAGCTCCGTAGCAGTTACTCGCAGCGAGGCAATACTTTTATGTCCTGCTCCTATCCTCTGTAACGCATAGGACCCGGCAATGGCTCGGTGAATCCATGGAATACTAAGAAATTAGTCTATAAGCTAACGCGGACGTAGTCACAAGCAAAAGCTAGTTGTTTTTTGCGAAGTAAGCGTGCAGTGTTGCCAACAAGGTTCATGTAAAATTTACTAAACTGTAATCAGAATTTTGCCAAAAATATAGTAATTGTAGGACTCATAATTAGTTTATCGCACTTTTATGTTAACACTTTTTAGGGTCAAATGAAACGTCAATTAAGTATATGAAAATATGGTAAGTCTTTTATGAAATACTTCTAAATTGGCAACACTGTAAGTGTGGTTGGCTGCGCAAATACGTGTTCAAAGTCTTCAAGGACAACAACAGTACAAACACTTTGAGCTGCGTGGCCCCGGTAGAACAGTAAGCATCGACACCTGACAATTAACGAAGTGTCGTTACACGTTGTCAAACGACAAGTTGTTTAATATGAATTATGAATACTTACCTAATACTACTAGGTACTTTGAAGTAATATGGTATGTACTGTAGACATAACATTACATGATGAAATCCACATTTCCTTCTTCTCTATAAGCGTTTCTTGACGCGCTCTTGGCCCCTTATTTGAAGGCTGGATCCCCGCCTGTTCTTGATGTAGGTCTGGCTAAGGTCGCTTGGACTTCATTTTGCTGTCGAAGCTTATACATACTCTGACCCAACATAAGGACCAATTGACGTAAATAATGAGAGTAGGTAGAATTGGCACTATTCATACGCTGTCAAAGTTTTATGACGACTCGTCGTCAAATCGTCTCGGTTTACACCGACGATAAATTATGCGAATATTAAATGGCGTCGTTAATCAGTGACCTGTTTACCCGCTGGCTCGGATTATCATTTGTGTGGATTGCTCTGCGACGGGTTCTAGCCGCCGACTTTGTTCGCTGCACTAACTCGGTTACACCAACCGATACTTACGAGAAGCTAATAGAAATAAGCAACCTAACTGTTCTCGTCAATTTCAAAGATAAAACCGTACTCAAACAAAAGTACCTCTATTTTTCTTATGCGGTAAAAGAACGTTCCTTGAAGACATAAAACTGTGCAGTTTAATCGACGACGATTTTTCATGCATCCGATCGACAAATCTGCGCAGTTCGAAGTGCACATTTAAATTGCAACAATTTATCGAAGCGAGTGTAGTTGGAGTCCGCATTTGATGCAACCAAAATCGTACTGATTTTTTGTTCTTTAACAAAAATTTTGTAAAGATCAGACGAAAGCAATTAACACACGGAAAGAAGTGCAGTCTCCGTCAATCGTGGGGAAGTTGAATTTCCTTCCGGCGTTCGATACGCTAAAGTCGATCCTATTTTCGGAACGAGCGCCACTTAGTGCCTTTAAAAATACTGGGGCGGAGCTGAAACGTGTTTCGAATTTCGAGTTCAGAAATTAATTCACTTCGTCTGCGAATCGTGGAATTAGCGAAGCCTTTCCCGCTAAATGGGTAATGCGGCCGCACTCGAACACGTAAACAGTCACGTATGTGCGGGGAATGTGTGCAACGATGGTTGATTAGGTGCACGATGACAAGGTAATACACAGCGTTATGCAAATATAAAAAAATAGATACAAATAACTAATAAAGTAAGATCAACATTTAACAGCATAAAATAAATGGTTATTTAATGCTCCTATTATTTATAAAATACTAGCTGTTTCCCGCTACTTTGTCCGCGTGAAATTGCGAGATTAATGTCCTTTCGAAAAAATCTTTTCTTAGCGGATGTCTACTAATTAAAATTTACCTCCTTGTCGAATTTCATCTTTGTACGTCCCGTAGTTTTGGGGATTTCGTGTTAGGTGACCTTTCATTTTTATATACGTAGATAGATTAGATGAAGAGGGTAAATAAAATTGCTGTGTTTGTAGGTAAGCATTTTGTACAGTGAAAACTATTAACTGGAAAGCGACTACTAAGAACACTTATAAATATTATTAGTTTCCATCATCATTATATAGAGGAGTACACAATTCTTCTTCTTCTTCTTCTTCTCAGTCGTGCACTCCTGACGCCCTCCTCAAAATCTGTGATATAATATAGACCTCCTCCTTGAATCAGCCTGTTATTGATTAATACCGCAATAAACTCTGTTGTGTAGTTTAAAGATCTACGCGTTCAAAGGAGGGAAGCGACTTTGTTTTATAAAATGTAAAAATTATAGTATAAACGTGCGATCTGCAAGGGCTTTCCTCCCTCACACAACATCTGGAAACAGTTGCCACCATGTTTCGACGCAGATACGACTTACAGACCTTCAAAAAAAGAGCATACCTACACATATTTTTCATGCGTCTACGCCTGCCAGCCACGGATGTACGGAAGTGGCAATTTGTATTAAAATTGTAGTTAGTTAACTTTCTCCGTGGACCGGATTTAATATAACGTCACATATAATGAGGCATTTGATCATATTACGAGTAATATATCATACTTATCAGATGCATTGTTGTTATGACTTCATACCTCTTTATATATTAATACGTGAGGCAAAAACTTTCGGTACCATTTTGCGAAAATTGCGCGGATGGAAGAATCTGAAATTTGGCACAATTGTAGGGTCATTTATCAATTTTACTGAAGTACAGCTGCCGGTATTAGTAAGAAGGCCTTCTCAGAACACTCCCCATGCTACATGCGGTAAAAGATGCCCAGTGAAGCCACATCTACATATTAATATATTTGGCAAGATTGTTTATATTCATTAGCAGTGGCGGCACTAGACCATTTGTGGACGTCGGTGAAGTTAGGTTCGCGAGGCCCTCTACAGTCCCCACTCAAGACTATATGAGCCGAAGTATAGTTAAACCAAAATAATTTCATTACGACAAGAAATAGCCCATTTCATATTTACATTATAATCCAATATTTTTTTTATAAAATCGTGTTACATTAGAGAGATAAAGAAGGTATATATAGTCTAAAAATTCTGGATAATACCAGTAAAGAACTACGCACTGGCGTCGCTCTCGAAAGTGTATGAAATAATGAAAGTAGATTGCTAAATTTTATATAATTAAAAATTGTTTCGACCCCGGAGTGCCCTAGCTGCTATTGTCACACCCACTATTCCGTCCGTGACAGTAGTATCCGCATCCTTTCTCTCCTCCCCATTTACCTTTAAATCCTTTCTCTCCATCCCTTTCTCCTACTCCCGTCACTAAACTAAGAATAAAAATTTGGAACATCGCTTTAAATAAGTATATGGTACGCAAATCTAAAGATGTCTGGCCGAATTTCGACAAACCAACGATCTCTAGTTTTATTGAGACGGGACAAATGTGCGAACGGTAAATTTGATTCCAAGTTATTATCAACGACAATGGACAATTATTGTAGACACAGACGTGACGTCTGTAGAAAAGATCATGGACATGGACATAGCATTTATGGCTTTGCAGAACATCTCAGTAGAACCAGTTTCACCAAGTGACGGTGGCAATGGGTCAAAGCTGATGGCGCCAGTTTACTATCTGTTTCAGGATGACATGTAAACGCGATGCTAGTAATGGGGGACCGATAAGAGATAGCTAAGAAACCTTTTACCTAGCGTTAACCCGGCCTAGTGGCCTAGTGGCCGGTCTTCTCACCTAAGAGGGCGTTCGGGGAGTTTCCTGTGGGGTGTTATTTGTAGTCCGGATTTCAAGTCTTGGACCAATTTAAAAACAAATGAACAGTTGATCCGCACACTAGTATACAATAGTATACTAGTGTGCGAATAAGAAATAAAATATTATTTCTTTACTTTTTAGAGCAAATTTACTGGTAGGTATCCACCTTTTCCAATGGGACACCATTGCATGTAATGAGAGGATGGTCTTCATCTTCTCGCCCCACAAGCATCACCTTGCTTTTTATAGGGTTTATTTCCATTCCCTTCCTCAGGAGTTCCTCAGACCATTCATCGACAGCGGCCTGTAGCTTTTCTCGGGTGTCGGCAATCAGGACCACATCGTCTGCATAAAGGAGAGCTTGTGCCTGTACTGGAATCAAGTTCCAGTATCCCACTGTTGTTCTGGGAGTCCTTCGCTTGCAGACCTTCCATACTTCATCCATGCAGACGATGAATAGTAGTGGGCTTAGGCTATCGCCCTGTTTTACTCCCTTATAAAACCTAAATGGGTCCGATTCAGATCCGTTAAGCCGTACTATTCCTTTGGGATCCTGGTACACTGATTTGATTGCACTTATGAGATCAGATGGCACCCATTTTTCCTGTAGAGCATTCTAAATCTCTTGACGAGGGATGGAGTCAAAGGCAGCCTTCAGATCCAGGAATGCCAAAAATAACCTTCTTCCTCTGTCCCATGCCTTCTCAACAGCCATTCTTAATGAGAAAATATGATCCTGGGTTTGCCTCCTCACTTTTGAAGGTGGTTTATTTTTTTGTAAAAAATTATTTATTTTACACTTTTTCGTTGCAAGTGGTAATTAAGATATATCCATAACAGAGTATACACGTCTGTGCAGATTATTATCCATAAAGAATTCCATTATGTGGCTTCCAACTCCAAAAAATATAAGTCAAATTCCGTTCAGCACGTTGTGGATTGCAACTTACATTATGATTTACCTAAGTTACAATATCCTATTGTCATCTGCTCATGACCAATAAGAAAGTATCGATTTTCCCGATGCAGGGCCGTTAATCGTTCAGGAGTTCCCCTGGTACTCCATCATCAGCTAGATTTCATCATATGCATGTTGACTAACATCAATTGCTTAGCAACTACCTTAAAGAAATAGAACCAAACCCGTGAAATAGTTACTTACTAATGAGTTCTGATGACCAGTTGTGGTCTTCATCATCAGTTCCACTTCATCAAATGTTACTTTTCGTGAGCAAATGACCAAGATACTTTGAATAAAACCGAAATCACTATAGGTGTACCTATAAAATTTGAATAGTTCCCTCGATTTCTCCAGGATTCCGTCATCAGATCCTGATCTCTTGACAATGGGGCCGCGAGAAAAAAAAATGACAGATAGTCAGAGTCCGTCTGTTTCGAATGTTGAATGTATGTATGTAGATGTTGCAGACATGGAACCAATAATTCTTCAATAAAAAAGAAAATACGATTACGATTACAAAAATTGCAACTAAGAGACTACCTTTATTTCACAGCAATAGTTTTACTTCTACTACAGTTAAATGATTTCCAGTCGTTGTTTAAAGTAATTCCATAGATTGGATACATTTAAAATAAAAGTTCCTTTATTAATTAGTCTCCGATAGTATTTTCATACGTAATCACGTTGCTATTATTGAACTCTTGATTCAAAGCTACTTAAAAAAACTGACACATCAGCGATATCTTGTAGTTTTTATATCATCGGCAGCTGTTCTTGCGTTAGATTGATCGAGATGAACATTCTCGATTCAATAGGCGGCACATATTACAATTTATAAGGGAGATTTTAATTTTGGTATTCGCGTCGTAATTGAACAATTTTTTTTTGGATTAATGTTCTACATTATTGTATCTTACCATTTTTAATATTTAGTTTTATTTCAAACACACCCTGTATATATCATGATTGAGGACAAAATTTGAATCAGTAATTATTGTGAAGACTAGGGATTTTTTTTAGTAGGTGAAAGTGTATATGGCAAGAGACCAGAAAAGACGAAAAACTTTAGTTGTATTGAGCATTTCATAGACATATTCACAAAGTGTTCCGGAGGAAACCTATGCAGACCGGACCAAAAATGGAAAATTGAATTAAATGAGATTTGCTGCAGTGTCTCCATTTAAATACTGTTAGGCCATGGGTGTCAAACTCTGGCACTATCCAATTACTTTTAGAGCTGGCCCGGCGGTATTATACAGCGCCGGCGTTGCTGTAACAGCGCATTCACCGCTAATACTACAAATCCCATAATGCTCTGCTGTTGTTATAATTTTCAAGTTTATTAGCCTGTGGAAAAAGTTATTTTGATGAAAATAGAAAAGAGGCATACTATTGTTGTTTAAATTGTATTTGACATGCCATTGATATGTTTTTGTTTTGTTTTTGCACTATTAAGTTATATGTGTTGGATGTTATATGTGCAATAATCTGTTGTTTTTTATCATTTGAAATTCGATTTTGCATGTCTGCACTATTAAGCGTTGCTTATTCCATACTCAACATTAAAGCAAAACTTCTTTGGGTCCATATTAGATTGAAAATAATAACAACTAATTTATTCAAAATTAATGATTAATTAATTCATTGATTTTCTTATATTATTTTATTCATTATTCATTTTATGTATATTTTTTTAATTTTGCTCAACATAAACAATTTTATGTTGTTTTCTTATATTGTGTACAACAGTTCTTTTTGAATTTAGGGAGCTGTTAGCAGTGAAATAAATATTGTTTAAGTACCGGTCCAAAAATTTTCCTAAGAATTTTCCTTTCTTGTTTCTCTATTTCTTTAATTTTTGTCTGTCCACCAATTTGTGTCGTTTCAGCTGCATATAGTGCTTCAGGAAGTACAACTGATTTGTAGTGCCTTAATTTTGCGTTGATTGAAATAGACTTTTTGTTGTAATAGTTCCATGTCAGCTTATATGCTCGTTGTAATTTCCTTACTATTTCTTGGTTGGCTCTAATGTTAATCCCTGTTGGTTGGATGATTTCACCTAGGTATTTGAAATACGGAACCTGTATGACTTTCCCGTAGATGGTTTCAGTAGGCAGATTATCTTGTGGAACTCTTTCTATGTATTGTTTTCTCATAAGAAATTTGTAGGCCTGTTTTTCATGTGATTTCGTGTTTAGTGGCTATTTTATTTGGTCACGACCTCTTTTCTGGTTTTAATGTTACTTTTGCCCAGAAGTTGGAATTCAACCGTTTGTAAAGATTATTAAAAATTTTGGATTAGTGCGTATTTGATCATTTACTATATATACTATATCTCTGTACTTCTATCTATACTAATGTATAAAGCTGAAGAGTTTGTTTTTTTGAAGGCGCTAATCTCTGGAAGTACGTGTCCGATTTGAAAAATTCTTTCAGTGTTATATAGCTCATTTATCGACGAAGGCTATAGGCTACTTACTATCACACAAACAGGTTCTCAATTCGACTGGTTTTTTTTTATTAACTTAACTTTCGACTGGGTGAACTGATTTTAATGATTATTTGTTCATTTGATAGCTGGTGCTTCCCGCATGGTCCCATTTTAATTTGGCCCAATTCTGACAATATTCAGTCGGTTGCTTTTGGTAAAATTTTAATTTTGTCTTTACCTATTAGTATAAAAAATAAACTGTCGGTTAATAACAGGATTTCGAAGAAAGCCCTAAACCCTGAAGCAGTGTATTATTAAAGTCTCAACGTTGAATCCGTTTCCGATTTAATATTTACTTTTTACTTTTTAAAACAAGATTTTTAATTAATCTGTGTACTATAATAGCCGCCATGTTGGATTTGGTGATGTCAATAACCTTATCGCTCTCTACTTGAAATACGAAAGGGTCATTTGATATCCACATTAGGGTGCTTAAAAAAAACCAATCCGCCATTTTGAAAGAATGACCGTTTTGTTATAGTAGATTATATTGTCACTAGTGATCTAAAGTGAGCAAAATTTTAGCTCAATTGGTTAAGTGGTACTAGTTTAGAATTTAGTTACACGGTTTGATTCATACCTACCAATGGTTAAAAAAAATTGTATTTCTGTAGAATTATAACGCATTACCTTGTTAAATTAATTATAAGCTAAGAAATATACATTAATAATATTTAAAAAAAAAATTGGTGTTGATTGATATGACATAGATACTCCAATTTTTTTTATAAATAACAAGAGACAAACGAGCAAGGGTTAAATACCTGATAATTATGCACATGGCAAATTAGGAGACAAGAAACGAAGCAAGCTTTTGCTGCGCAGTATGTTGTCTTTGTCATTAACACTTGTAATGCCGGAGCCAGACATAGCTCAAAGTGTTTGTACATTTTTGTCCTTGAAAGAAAAGTATTGAATTGTTTGTAACTTTGCATGCCTTATCATGGCGAAACATGTGAAACTTTTTCTATTTGTCATCTTATGTACCTTGTTTCGTGCAAATAAAGAATTATCTTATCTTATCTTATCTACTGTTGAGAAAATATAACCATTATCTCAGATATAAATAACGTTATATATATTGATACGTAACGTTATATATGTATATATCATGTCATATTTTTAATACTGTTTTCTGTATGAGATAATCTTTGTATACGATAAGTACACAGTCTTAAAGTTAAATAATTAATAAAACAACATATAAGCTTAAAAATAATTAAGTAGAAAAATTACTTTATAAAATATTTTACCTTAACTAAAACTAATTCGCTATTCGACAAAAGCTCAAGCAACATACTGAGATATGTAAGCATGATTAATCGCTTTAAACGGGAGGAAAGCTTGAAATAAAGCGCTGCCAGCGAAGTTAATCGAGACCTATTGTATTGTTAACTTTGCTGTTGTCGCTTCATGGGATGGAAAATCGGACACAATTGTGCTGGTTTCATATTACCCACATACTAGGAGTAGAAAACTACTATTATTTAATATTATCTAACCGAATTCAACTAAAGTGGTGTGTTATTTCTGATTCTCTACTTTAAGAACTATATACTACTACATTTACGGCAATCTTCTGGGAACTGCTTGTTCCATCGAATCCCGGTTTCTACTTTAATAGCCAGTTCAAACATGTGATTACGAGCCTCTATCTTCCGCCTCAATTTTGCCTGTATCACATCTTGTGCAGACTGCTTATATGGATTCAGTACATGATTCTACACACCCCAGTTGTGAAATTTCTCGTCGGCTTTTTCTTGAAATGTACATTTTTACTCACTATTTTTTTAAACTGCATACTATATAATATCATTATTATAATCTGTTCCAAGGCGATTTTGAATCAGAAATAAATTTCTTCAATATTTTTACATTAAACCGCAATGTAAATAAAACTTAATAGTACGTAACAGGGGTAGCGCGGCTCGGGTCGACTTGTTTTGCGCGTCAACACATTGTTGACGATTGCTTCCCAATGTTAACGATACATTGCGCGCTCAAGAAAGGGATGAGGGTGGTAATATCTATAATCTCTCATTTTCGAGATGAATGATTTTTGTGATTTTATTTAGGATATTAAATATAGCCTTATCACAAACTTTGCGGTACGATGTCTTTTACACCCTGTATATTACTTAGATGAACAGTCTGCTCGTCAAGCAATGCTATTTGTATAGTGTTGTGCTAATACTGGTTAGTAGAGCTGCTAGAATTCTTTGGCAATGGGTTTGACAGCAGTAAATAAAAAAAAAAGAAAAAAAAATGTACTAAAATAGGCTCTGAGTACAAATCAACTCAAGCCGAATCTAAAGTAAACCAAATTCCCGTATCAAAACATTCGGGGCCGCTTTTTTCTTTGAACAACTTCGTTCAACCCACTCGTACGGCACCCGGGAGGGACATCCGTCAAAACAAAACTAAAAACTAACTTATGAATATTCGCTTGTAGCGGTAACGTATAAAAGCTAGAGTGTCAATCGGGCTGACGCATGCGCAGTTGGGGTTTGGGCACAAGCTTGCGTGAGAAGTTCAGTAATTGGCCGAACGCCGTCAGGGACGGACGTGTGCGGACCACTGGCAGAGAGTCTCGCCTCTGGACACGCGCGTCACCTGTCAACGCGGTACCAACGGTAGTAACTTTAGCACTTTACGAACGTATGCAAAAAAACTTTTGACGATTGTGAGTGATGAATTGTACAGTTAGAAAAGTTTGTATGAGTTTAATGGCATTCGAAACTTGTGTGTTTAGTGATGAACTAACGGACTTGTGGATTCTAAAACTTTAGGTAACGTTTATCATAGTTTTAACTCTAGAAGTACTCTCAACAGATTTATATTGAGTAACTTAAATAAAAGTGTACAGAAAATATTATTATTTAATCATTTAAACTCATGAAGTTTTATTCATGGTTGACACATGCTCATTATAAAATTATAAAATCTATAAAAGAACCCTTAATATTTTTTGATTCTGAAAATTAATATCAAAAACATCGATATTTTTAACTCTATCTTTTAATGGAATTTGTTTAAGTATGTGAAAAGTTTAACAACCAAAAAGTAGAGTTCGAAAGTCGTTTCACGTCTTTATTTTAGGGAGAATAACTACAGTAATATGGTAGAGATCAACGCTAATTAATTAATAATAGAGGTTAACCATCAACTTCAGCCTGTAACAGTACAATACTGTAATTGGGCCTCTTCAAGCATGGTATACACATCTTATGTGATTCGTCACAAGTGGAAAGACAATAATGTGTTGATCTAAATAAAATATATAGACTAAAACTTCTCTACATAACATATCAAGGATACCCTCATCACATTCTTCCAAATCCTTGTCTTTCTTTAGACCCTCGCACAAAATATTCTCGGAATTGTAGAAACTGTAGCACTTTTTTGCTGACATGTGTTTTTACCTCCCGGCCTGGAAGGATTTTGTTATTTTATTTGTTTAGTCTAGATTTACTGAAGCTGGGCAAATAAACGGATTTCGTTTATTTTTTAGTATTGCTTGGAAATAACAATTCCTTTTTTGATAATAATCTTCTAATATATAAAATTCTCGTGTCACGGGGTGTGTTGCCAATCTCCTCCGAAATGGCTCTACCGATTTTCATTAAATTTTGCGTGCATATTGGTTAGGGTTAAGAATGGGCCAAAATATATTTTTCATCCCCCTAAGTGATAAGGGTGGCCCACATGGACGGAGTCGCGGGGCGCAGCTAGTCTTGTATATAAAATTCTCGTGTCACAATGTTAGTTACAGTACTCCTCCGACACGGCTTAACCGGTTTTCATGAAATTTTATATGAATACTCAGTAGGTCTGCGAATTAGTTACTAACTATTTTTCATACTTAGCGATAACGGTGGCCCGCGCAAGTGAAGTCGTGTTTAATATCCCTTATAAAAAAAAATAATGGCTTAGGAGACTGAGCATATTCACGTAGATTAAATTTGATTAATATAGGTATCAAGTAGAGTGCGTACAGTCTAAAACTGCACGCCTCTCCAATATATTCACTTCTACATGCAAAAAATCGTTTAGACGCAAACAAGCTCAATATCATTGGCTTACAGAGCTTTTATTTTAAACTCAAAATCAACCATTTTGAGTTTAAAATAAAAACGTTGCTCACAAAGAAGTAAGCGCAAGTAGAGGAGCATGTATTCTTAGACTGAAACATCTATACACTTATGTAGACCGAAGGTAGGCAGCTCCTCGTATACCTATCTCATATACCTTCTTGTTCCGTGTAAGGCGAAAAGGCTCGGCAGTACTTCTAATACCTGACTGTTCTAGAATGTTGCGTAACCAACACTATGTTCTACAACTCTTCTTTCAGTAGCTTCTGTTAGGAGCTCTTGTTAAGAGTCTACCACTGTTACGTATTTGGGCCAGGGTCCAAAATGAGTTACTTATGAGCAACTCATTACTTCTACCGTTCAGCAATAGAAGTTTCGAAGTCTAGCAGTCAGTATCGATCATGACATGTTAAATCAATATTCCTTACACCATCTTTTCTATAAACAGTTCAAATATCTTACATATAATTCTAGATACGCTTTCAATGTATGTTTCTTTTCTCTTCCTGACAGTCTCCATAAGCATTCCTAGTGTTTAAAGGGGACAAAAAGAAATGAGAACGAACGAAGCTAATTACATATGAACGCACTGAAACATTACCAACAAGCGTAATAAATTACGCAGTTTTTGTGCTAACACACGTAATGGCTAGCCGTTCCACATTTTTTCTAAGACCTCCTTTAACCTAAAATAGTTCTATGCGATAGCCTACAAATGGTGAAGATATTCCAGCACTTTTTGTGGCTCTTCTAACTTCTCTATAAAATGTAATACATATTACCTTTTCCTCTCAGTCTTTGATATAGCTATTTGACTTAAAATTTCAGTAAATTAAACTTTTTACTTGGCTAGGCATGGGAGGGGCCACTGGCAGTGAAGGTGAGAGGTAAAAGGCCACTATTAAGAGCGCGCTTGAGCCTACACCTGGGTCACAAGTCCCGGACATTGCTATGGTTCCTTCCTCTGCAATGCGATAGACACGACATCTGCTCAATGTCAATTTTCAAAGCCATTCGTTTCTTAGGTTGAATTTGTAATATTTTGGACTCTTAATATATATAAACTAGCTTCAACCCGCGGCTTCGTTAGCTTTGCTTTCTTCGACTTTCATAGAAACTTTCAACGCCTATGTTACCCTTATGAAATTCTATTTCTGCGACAGAAGTTGGCCTACGTCCATCTCCAAGGCCCAATCTATCTCAATTCTGAAATTGATCAAAATTAGTTCAACGGTTTAGGCGTGAAAGCGTAACAGGCAGAGTTACTTTCACATTTATAAGAATAGTCAAGATAAGGTTTAGATAAAGTCTTAAATTTTTCTTTGGTTTTTCAAACATTTTTTTGGAAAATGATTTGAAAGATAATAAAAAGGGCATACTAACATAATTAAACTCAGAAAGATAAAAAAAACACTTATTTCACAAGTCATAGGAGGAAAAAATACGTTTTATTTACATTCTAGGTATATAACATCGAAAGCTATATTAACATAAATTACTTAAATAAAAAATCGTCCCGACTATATATCTTTCTTTCCTCTTGTTTGTCAGTCCGTTCTGTTTGTCTTTCTGATTGAATGACTAGAATCGTAGTACATTATTTTGATCTATATCTAAAGGTTTAGTCAGCGCACGCAATGTAAGCACACAAAATACGTTATTTTTACGACATCGAGTTACAAATCATTGAAAGTTTCCCTTTTTATCTATTATAATATATTTGTATTATACATATAAACCTTCCCCATGAAGCGCTCTATCTATTGGTATAAGCCACATGATAATCCGTTCAGTAGTTTTCGAGCTTATCGCGAACAAACAGACACGCGGCGGAGGACTTCTTATAAAATGTAAGGAAAAAGGCTTTAAGATGCTCACCCTACAAGTGAAGAAGCGATTGAGCCATTTCATCAGAGCCCGCGGTCCGACGCTATCTCTTAGATCTTACTCTTATTGTTCATTCATTCATTTCGTATAACCGCTCATTATGAATTAGAACCGCTTTGCCGGGTTAAGCGCGGCGTTTAAGAATGTCGGATAGTTCGAAATTTGAATTCTTTGTTCTTTTTTTTTAAATTTATTCGTACGCTGGCGTAAGATTTTGTTATGGGAGCTTGTATTTTGTTCTTATTTTATACTGGCTGTTTCCCGCGACTTTGTCCGCGTAGAATTAAACTTGCGGAAGCCCCACCGTGATGGTTGCGCTCTGGGTCACCCCGCCGCTTTCGCCAGAGTCACCTCATTCAACGCCTGGTTCCGCGCCCGTATGTAAACCGTTATCAAACGTTTGTTTATAAATAATAAAAAATATATTTTGCATGTCTCGTTATTTCTTTTAAAGGTCTTAAATAATAATACTAGGATGTTTATTTACAGTCATACACTAGCATACAAAATCTAAACAGGGTGACTGGTGGGTCACTTACGATAAACGAAGGATATCTAATGATCATATAATACGAAAAAAAAAACATTCAATATATATATCAAATAATTACTACGTGAGATTAAGAGAAAGTTGTCTTATAACGTACGCAACGCATGGATATACATACTAGCGTTGACGCACGTCATTAACAAAGCTTATTGACGCTCGCTATTCATTACGTCGAGACCTCTCCATGTACTAAAGTGTAGCAGGCTATCATTGAAGAAATAGCAGGATCTGTTTTCCCTTCTTACTTTAGCCCTGGCTTGGGATAGGCAAAAATACCTAGGCACCTATTTCACTCATTAGAATAACACGTACCACATACACACAACAATACTCTTCGTTTGTGCGTTGATAAGTTGTATTTTTAATTATATAAGGAAACATTTAATAATGTAACGACTAATTATATTATTTTATAAACATCTTTATAAAATTACCGTTCAACATTGGTTAACGATATAGTTTTTTATTAATATTCATAAACTATTGTCGTATTATAAAGCTCCTTGGAAAGTAAAAAGGTTGATATACTCTGTGTCGATTAAAAAAAAAAAATTGTCAAGGTCTTTTTTAACAAATTTGTCAAATATATTTTTTTTACTATTTTTTTATTATCGAGTATTTTTTTTAAATAATTCTATAAATAAACTTAACACTTCTACACTAAAAAAAATAATAAATTCTATTCATGAAAACACGATCATCAGCATCTTTAGCGGTATATTCAACTAATATAAAGAATTGTCTAAACTGTAATTTTTTCATCTTTGGAATAATCTTTGGGTTATTTTGCAATTAGTTACACATTATTTATAACAAAAAAACTATATACAAAAATATTTCAATATAGTAAAATATCGAATACAACAGTAGAGAGATTCATTTTAAACGGTAAAAATACTATTTGTTGAGACTAGCTTTGTTTAAAATCACATGGATATTTTGGTAAAATTAGGTTGAAGCTATAAATAAAGAGTTACTTAGGTGTAATTATATAAGGATACATCTCTCCAAAGACATTCTTCTAGAATTAGAATTCGCTGTAACTTATACATACTGACATCAATTTAGTGTCAACTTCATCCGCGTCAATTTAGTGATTTTTTATAGTTTGATGGTTCTTAACTATTTTATACCAACTTTTATTTTCACGACAAAAAGTTGTCTCTGCCCGTCTCTAAAGGTCCAATCTATCTCTATACTAAAATTCATCAAAATTGCTTCAAAGATTTAAGTGTACAAACACAACACACAACGTCACTTCATATTTATGTTATTAGTATGAATCGAGTGGACTCAACTTATCCCGAACCTTGGCTTGCTTGCCCGTTTACGGAAAGTGCTATAAGCTATATTTATAACGTGATATGTAATATTTAAAAAATACTAAGATTTTTTTGATAAAAAAAAAATAAACTTGGGGCTTAAGGGTCACCTTGTGCCACAATTTGTTTCACTAGTAAACTTAAAGTGCGAACATAAAAAAAACAAAACTAATTCAAATTTACTGTAAAAAATCTTAATAATAACGTTCCACGAGATATAAATTGAGACGTGAGAAATTTTCAAGATTTGTTTGCATTACGTGGCTGTTTGATTATGTTTCTATTATTTAAATCAACTGAAATTAAAATGTTCTATCAATGACAATCTATATCGACGAGAAAACATACATTTGCAGGCGAAATCGCGATCACGTATTCAAACTTATACATTTGAAAACGAAATAAAGTAAATATGCATTATTGCTTGCGTATAAATATTATCATAAACAGCTAGTCCAAGCTGTGATTGAGTAAAAAATAATATTGTGTAAAATTAAATGTGGGATTCTATTGAATAAATAAATTTACCAACATGGTAACCAATCTGGAGGAAATGGTGAGGCATTCCTGATGACAATTCTCTGTAGAGTACCAGAGGTGAATGGTTTATATTTATTATTATTATGTAAATTTAGATTTTTTAAATTAGTTATAAATCCAATAAATATTTTATTTTTCAATGCGAGTAGAAAAGGCTACTACCGAATTGTCAAGAAAATGTACGCTGATTTAAAAATGTTTTATAGCATTTTGTTATCTTGTAAATATTTTGTATCGTTTAAGTATTTGTAATAAAGATACCTTACCATGAAACGTGTTTAATTTTTTAAAAATTTTTTCAATAAATATTTATTTTCTAAATCTGTATGATATAAATAGTAAAAATAAATGTAGTATTACAAATTACAGAACGATATTTGAAATTTGTTTTTTTGGTACCATTGAACACATAAATTTTACAAACAACCCAAAAATATTAACTGAATTCAATAGCCTTAAATTACGAATTCAATCTGCCCTCCATAAGACCACTTACTTGGAACAAATTATAAGTTATTGAATGCAAATTTTCCTTTCCTAAAACGACAACTCGTTAGAATTGAAAATAAACCACAACACAGATATGAAAACCCAAATTATTCATTAATCTGTCAAAGGGCGTCTAGTTACTTAGCTACAGATTTCTCGGAATATAGGGAAGATCTAGATAATTTGTGTACTCAATAATTTGTGTACTCCACACTAGCGGTATAATCTAGACGATTTTTGGTCTAATTTTTTTTTATTAACAAAGTAAATAACAAGATAGGTGCCTACTTTAAAAAAATACAATTTAGCTTAATAGCTAATAAGTATGCATGAGAAGCTAAACTACTTTGCTTTAATCCGCGAATGAATACGAGGGAAAATCGGTGTAATGCTGCAACCCATCAATCAATCAGCTAAATTGCATTGCTATTATATTTAAAGGATTGGGCCAAATTACTGACTAAAAAGCTATACGTAAGCCTTTGCATAACGTCCTATTTATTTTTAAACAAAGTTGAAATTTTAATCATTTTTAGCCAACGAAACTTCCTTTTCTAGATAAGCTTTTGACAACAATCCAGTTATTATGTTTGACAGCAACAATGATCATAACTATTCAAAAATAAATTTGGTTATTAAAGACGAAACTTACAAAGTATATTCCGAAATGAAATCAGGTTAAATATGAGTAATGTGAGATGAAGAGAAATAAGATAAAGATGATAAAAGAAATCAACTACACCCATATCAAAGAAGGCTTAGTACTAATGGATAGATTTCGCGACATGGCCAGAAGGAATTCGCTCCACGTACGAGGTTCTTGGTTTCGTTGCGGCAAGATGCGGTCGTACCGCAATATGTATGATAAATAAATTGCTATCCAATATCAAATGGAAAGCGATACCGGTGAAATGTACAGAGCGTTTATTCGTATTACTTATATGCCCTGGAAGAATTTTGGCTAAAGGACGACGGTTGCTCTTCTCCGAGAGACATTTTACATTAGAAATTTTAGTTACAATCGGTAATTTGTCAAAATAAATCTACATGAAAAAGGAAACAAAAACTTATCTGCATTTTAAAAGCAGATTAACGACCATAAAGAAAACATGTCTATATCGGTTCTTTAGTTTATTAAGACTCGAGCGCCACGACGGGTAAACAAGATTTGTTATTTCTTTTTACTTAATTCTACTATTTGGAAGCTAGTAATTTAAAAATAAACCCAATTTTTCACCACTACTAATTGATTCGCAACATTACGCAATTTTCTATTGTAATTGCGATCTTATGCAAAATATCTTTAATCTATCTCTTCCTACATTGTAGTATGGATAGACAGGATGTCTGTCACGTAATTTTACCTTTTCGTAGCTGACAATTTCAAAATAATCTCGTTTTTTTGCCATTACTAATATAATCGCAAAATTACAAAGATTTTCAATTTTAATCACGGCTTCATTCAATATATCTTTCATCTATTTGTTCCTGCACTGTATTAAGGACAGGCAAGATATCTGTCCCAATTTATATTTTCTCTTTCAACCTTTACATTTATATTAAAAAAACCTTCTTTAAACGACGATCCTAATACTAACCTGCAGCAATATTTTTATCGTTGTATTACAGAATTTAATAATTTTTCAATTAGTGTAAGCTTAAAACCACAAAAAAAAGTTGGCGTCATAGAGTTTTATCAAAAAAACAGTATTACATTTTTGTTATTTAATAAATAATGTTTACTGCGTATGCATAAATTTGTCCGCGAATTGGTTCAATGTGAATTAATGAAAATGTGTTGCTGTAAATCCTGCACAAGTTACAAGTTGTTCAAAGAAAAAGATTCACTACTATCGATATGATCGTCCCTCAACACTAATGCTGACACCACTTCCATCATGCGTAGAAAAAACTATCGATATTTTTTTGTGTTGTTTATACGCCATCACTATGCACTCATGTCATTTTGCACTCCTATTCGCTAATGCATCTTAAAAAATACTACTTCATTATAATGAAGATATATACAACGCTAGATATACATCATTATATTTTCTGTATCACTAGAAGACTAGTATTGTTATTTTAATGATTTCAAAATATTGAATTCAGCATTTTTCAAAATTATATTTTGAAAAATGGTGAATAATGTTTTTTCTTAGTCTTTTCTATCGTGAATTGCGTACATATTTTCCATTACACTGTATATACTCAGAAATGATATATCAAAACCGTGTTTATATAATTTTCGTACAGAATCCTAAAAACTTTGTGCAGGTTACAATGGTTCAAAGACCTTATTTCGGACAGAAGGGATTAGGCTGTAATCCACTGTGATGTTCTTTGTAAAGCGGGCTAGTTTAAATTTCATGAAAATTCTTCCTCATTGAGGTGTACTGACCTAGCACTCTATCTATTTAGATATAGATAAAAAAGAAAACCATTGTACTACAGGGAAGTATCTTTTTATATGTTGCTATATACGGCTGTTGCCTATAACACAGGCATTAAGTTGTCTACCTTAGGAACAGACGTCCGTGTGTCATATATTTATATGTCAAAGAACAAATGGCGTCTCACCTGATTATGACTATCGAAGCCCATAGGCAATGAAGGTTCGTAGTAGTTGCCGGCCTTTAAGGAATTTATATACTTTATATTCTTTTTTCACCATCCCTTCCTTTACTTCTATCTATTTATCTAATTAGATATAGCGCCACGCTTGCAATCGTTTTGGTCTGCAGCCGAATTGACTCTGCTACTTCTGGTACCTGTACCTTTTTCTCACATAAGATCGGCGTTAAGTGACGGCAATGCTGTCACATTAAGTGGTATTGTTGTCGCGTTTCGTTTGATTTGTGAGAGTTCCCAGAGGCCTAATCCTTCTTTAAAGGGCGGCAATGCATCTGCGATCTACGAGCCTTCTGGCGGTGCAGATGTCCATGGGCGTCAATAGTCGCTTAGATGAAGAACCGCCTTCTCATTTTCCCCTTGTAATATAAAAAAACAGGGAGAATGTCGGATATTTGAAAAACCAGTGCTATAATCGGTCACCATCTGCTAGTCGGTCGCTTACTGCTTAACCTAGCAATCGATTCAAATGCCTGTCACTTATTACGCTCCGAGCTCCTCTCTTCTTTATGCCGATAATGCCGGAGCCAGACATAGCTCAAAGTATACGTACGTTTTTATTCTTGAAGTCTAAAAAACTAAATGATCATTCAAATGAAGCTATGTCTGATCCCGGTATAATGAATACTTTTTTAATATACGATGGCTACAAGGGGTAAAGGTGGTTTCTTGAATCCAGTTGCCAGTACAGTCATGTATGAGATAAGTTGTCAGCTAAAGTGGATTATGTAAGACCAAATGTGAAAATCGTTAAGGGTTGAAGGCTCGCGAGTGGCGAGCCTGAGACGATAATATAAAAATGTCAGTCGAGCCAACGACCGCCATTGGCCCTTTACCTTTGATATTTTAGGGCCGTAATTTACGACCATTCTTATAAATCTCATTTGACAAAATAGATTTATCACATTTTTCCAATAAATTCAGTTATATTTCACATTAATATTTGCTCTTGCTCCCAGCTTAAGTCACGTTACTTTTTAAAAAATTACATTTATTTTATTGATTGCATACTTATAAACTATGAACAGAAATTGGGACCAACCTTATATGTTACTGGTACCGCCGTCAGTACTTTTGGCAGGTGGCCCCGCTCTTCCATAATTTATATTTATTTGTATAAAGTACATATATTTATTTGTATAAATGACAGGTGAATTATTCAAACTTATTTCTTAAAACAACGCATCTGCGTGCCTTCTGTTTGCGAAATTGTCCATCGGCATTTACTGAGATGAACCTTGCTACTTTCTTTTACATAAAAGAGGACTTAGTTGAGATTTTCATTTGTTGTGTAAATAGCCGTGTCTTGACTGAACGAGTAGCGTCACGAGGCACTTTGGCTTGGGCTTTGGCGCAACTTTTTTGTTTGGAGAATGTGCATTTTCCTAAGGCGAAGCAAGTCCGGACTGGCCGAAGAATTTGTCTCCCGAGGCTGCCTCACAAGGCTGCTTAGTTCAGTCAAGACACGGCTAATAACAAAATTATTATTCGCTTAAATTAATTATAAATACGCGGAATAGTATCAGTTTGTGGATATCAGTACAAAGTAAATACAAGTAAATAATTTCCTTATGCGATAATATGTAAATAATTCATGTAATTAAATGAACGCCAAGTGGTTTAATTAATACGTGGAATGTGGGAACTCCCTAATAGTATTTGGATGATTTTCGTGTAATTTAAATGGAATTTTCACTAATTTTTGTCATACATAAATTATCAGAGGCTGGAATGATTATTTATGAATGACATGTCAATGGAATGTGGAATGGAAATTCCGTTGCATTGGTTAAGTCATACAATGTGGTAGTTTAACACATTCTTTGAAGTCCAAAGAAGTTTCTTGTATTTTTTTTTTTAAATAGTGAGTGGAAACGGTCACGGGATTCAAGCTGAATGTATTCCCACGCCTGTGTACGACATCAATTTCATTAGCAAAAGGCACGCGGATGCGTTGTCCGCATTTGAGAAAAGAGTAAACTCTTTTCTATACTGGTAAACACTATGTAATATGACACCTCTTTTGGAGACGGTCGGTTAATAAATGTAAAGCATTTATGTTAATGCAACTTATCAGGCGTCTATTTTATTTTCTCGGAAAAATAGTTCACGTTGTTTTCACGTGAGACGTCGCACGTGATGAATAATGAATACGATTTACAAGGAAGTGTTTGCGTAATTTTAGCTGTAACTCAGTTATCTCTTGGGAAATATGGACTTCGTTATTTAACTGGGTTATAGCTGCGTAATACAGTGGCACCGAATTTATGAATAAAGTACCTTTTACGTGCGAACCGTCTGCGTTGAAAACAATAGTTTCGTTAATAATTTCTCAATCCTTTTCTTACCAAAATTTATACTTACTCCAATTTATAGATTTATTCTAATTCAGTGTTTTCCAACGTGGAACCCACGCCCCACAGAGGGGGCAATTTGATAGTTAAGGGGGGCAATTTTTAAAATGGACTCGACACGACTTTTAACTCTTTCGCTTTGGGTTATTTAAACGCAATGTTAGATATCGGTAAAAAATTTAACAAAAAAGTCAAATTATTAAAAGTGCTGTAAATAATTATCAGGTATAATTTCATTTGACGTTATCAAAATATCAACTTCCTAATACTTATCATTGAATCCCTATGTATTATTTATAAATATATTAATGATATGGAATATGTTGATTTGCGGGAAGTTACGCCCGGCTCCGTCAGCTCGATAACATATAACGACCCATCAGTTTACTCAATATATTATGATTGTACAAGTGATATAAATGACAGTATGTTTTGGCAAGTTCGTTGTCCGTGCGGACGACGACCTTGCTTACGCGACCTTGCCCGCCGGGTCAACGACACAACGTATTTTCGGGCGTTTTTCTCTAAGGAAAATTACCTATCGACCAAACGATGAGCTCCCTCGCCGGCCGCCCAGTCTGTATTTTACGAGGGGAAGAGGAAATTGCCGGGGTTGGTCAGGGGTCAAGTAAGCTGGACGGCCCAGGGGGCAATGCTTTCTACGTTTCGGTCCGCACCCACATGTAGCTATAGTATTGAAATTCAAATTGCGTTCTAGAAATATTTGTTTTTTACTTGATTGGAGGTAAAAGTATTTTGTGTCTGATTAATGGATATATGACAAATCGAAGCATTGTTCGGGGTTGTTACCCTCTATTGGCTTTTTTGTATGAATATTCAATGATTGTTATATTAAACTGGCTTTGCCCCAACTTTGTATCTATTAGGACCAATTATTTCTTATTAAGCCCTTTGTTGCTTATCATTCGTTCACATATTTTTCAGCTTCAGTTATGGAAGTAACAAGTTAAATAATCCTACACTCTATCACACTAAACTACTAACACTAAATGCATTTTTTGGCAATTAATTAACGGAGACATGTCGGATCGTTTTGCGTCTTTTACCACATGAAGCAAAAAAAAAAGATAGGAAACGCGGAGTGTTCCGAGGGAGTCGTCAATGTCCGAAAATGCACAATCGTGCGACAGAAAAGGATTTTTTATTTTTTTATATTACAAGGGGCAAACGAGCAGGCAGCTAAGTGCCCACTAACGCCCATGGAAATTTGCACGACCATGAGGCAAGCAGATTCGTTGCCGGCCTTTAATGACGAGTTTAGGCCACCGGGAAGTCTAACAAAACGAACGAAACACGACAACAATACCATCACTTGACCTGACAGCATTGCCGCCACTTCACGCCGATCTTATGTAAGAAAGAGATTATGGTAAATCCAAATTTATTGGATTAGCATTTTATGACTTTCGAAGTGAAAGCATTGCTTAACACGATACCATGTCGTATTATTATCTCCGAAATTCTTTTCACTATCTGAGTTAAAATAATAATAAAATGTTGTAAATGGATATGGTGTGTTATACGATTACGATTTTTTATATGAGTATATACGATTTTTTACGATTGGAGACCGAAGACTTTATATTTCTGTTCTTAAACATTTTATACAATGTTTGTTAACTGTACTTACATTTTTTTAATGAAAATTTTATTTTCAAACCCTGTTGTTTACAATTTTAAAACCCTTGAAATGGGTCAAACTGTACTGTATATTCGTGATAATTTAATTTATAATGTTATTTTTTAACAAGTTGTATCATGGAAAGTACATGAATTTCTGAATAATAATTTTATTTCTTATCTACAAGTCAACACCTTGCTAGATAACGTTAGCTACACTGTTTACCATAAAGTTAATTAACGTGAAAAAATGTTTTACAACTCTATGCACAGTAAAATTATATTATGTTGTCTTTAAAATTGTTACATTCTTCGTAGGTACCTGCTTTGACTTTTATCGAAAAAAGAATAAAAAAATAAGACAAAATCACCTATTACAAAGTTACCACCTCCTAAAGATCGCTTCACATAATTTTACTTAATATCCTTATCTTTATTTCGCTTCTTTTTAAATACCGCATTAGTTTTATTTAAAGTTTATTATAAACGAGGTCGATCTATCGTTGCTATATTTTAAAAAATAAGACAAAATCACATATTACAAAAGTTACCACTTCCTAAACAACGCTTCCCATATTTATACTTAATATCCTAATCTTTATTTCGATTCTTTTTACATACCGCATTAGATTTGTTTAAATCTAATTTCAAACGTAGTCGTTCTATCGTTAGTATAATATAATTTAAAAAAATAAGACAAAATCACCTATTACAAAAGTTACCTCTTTATCTCCTAAACAACCCTTCACATATTTTCACATAATATCGTAATCTTTATTTGATTCTTTTTACATACCGCATTAGTTTTATTTCCAGTTTATTTCAAACGTAGTCGTTCTATCGTTAGTATATTATATTTGAAAAAAAAAAGTTGCCTCTTTATTTCCTAAACAACGCATCACATTATTTCACATTATGTCCTAAGCTTTATTTCAGTTCTTTGTATATTCCGAAACATTATTTGTAAAAATTAAGGAATACAGATTTGTTCCGTACTTCAGAATACTTCAAGTATAAACTTTTTTACTAGACCTTATAACTGACGTGCCATGTAAGAATATTATTTCATAAAATATTCGGCCAGTATAACTTGTTATGAAAGGAAAATAAAGGAATTTGGTTAATTAGATAATAAGAAATGAATTCGGGCAAGACAACGTCTGCCAAGTCCGCTAGTTTATAATCGTTTTTTTACAAAAATCAATGTTGCATGGTCCTCAAACTAGGGAAACTTGTATTTTGAGAACAATATTCTAAATATTTATTACTCAACTTTGCTAATGTATGGTCAAGGCCTATTTCTAACAGCATGGCCGTTTTCAGGCCGAAAGAAAAAGAACTGCAATGCTTTTCGCGTTTCTGTTCTATTGTAATCGGATGAAATCGCAAAAGCCCATTGAACTCAGACACCCAAATAGTGCAAAAGTGGCCCCGAACCGAGCGGCGGCCAAAATCGATGAGAAGTGGGAGGGAGGATCAAACCGGACTTTTAATAAAGCTGAAGCTGCAAAACTGTAGTACTCAAGGAGAGTGTAGTACTCTTCCTTCATAGGAGCCAGACATAGCTTCATTTGAATGATCATATAGTGTGGCCGAAGACTATACAAAGTAGTTGCGCAAAGTTTTGTTGTCTTCAAGGACAAAATGTACAAACACTTTGAGCTATGTCTGGCTCTGGCATAAAGATGTGATGAAGAAGAAATTATGTTTATATTCCACTTATATTTCGTGTAAATTTATTGGAGAGAAGTGCAAAATTGATAAACTTATAAAACATATTTAAGAGGATATATAAATATAAAAAAAAAGAAAAACATATCTCTCACTGTAATATATCATTAATATTTATTATACAATTGTATAACAACATTTTGATGTTTATCCAAAACATATACTATCCTTATATATACTTCACAAGCTAATTTATAAAAAAAACCTTGCCGTATTTCATAAAAAAGACCTGACAGTTTAAATGAAAAGGTAAGCAAGTAAGTGTCATTAAATTCACTTAAGGCACTTACATTAAGTAAAATAAAATAAATATATACAGGACTATATGACACGCGGACATCTGTTCCTAAGGTAGAAAACTTAATACCTGTGTTATAGGTAACAGACGCCTGTTATACAGAAATATTTTTTTGTAGAAATTTTTTTTATACTCAGCATTTAATAATAAAAAAAATGCTTTATGTTCAGTAGTTGCTTGCAAAATGTATTATATATCTTATGTACATACATATGCATTTACTAAATAAAAGTATGGCAGGACGAAAAAGCTAATAGACAGAGCCAACCAAGTATCTTATCTTTTTTTCTCCAACTTGATGAAATGACAATATTTGACGGTTGTTCTTTAAAATGTACAATTAAATTTAATTTTAACCTTACAACCCTTCTTTAAGATTGACGTTGCAAATCAAATTCACAAGGGCATTTAAAAGGATCGTCTCGTCTCTCAAATCTGCTGTATCTTATTATGATGCTAATCCAAACGGGGTTACAAGTCTTGACCTTTTCTTGTTGGGGTCAGCCAAATGAATATTCGTTGGACAGGTCGCTGTGACCCCTGACCCTTCATTCTCACGGTTGATCCTTAAGGGTTGAAGAATTATGCGCATCTTGCACGATTAACTACGTAATTGGGTTTAGCGCATATTTTAAAAGCTTGAATTTTAAAAGACTATTATAAGGTCGCATTATTTTTAGCATGGACGCCGTTTTTTATTGTTTCTAATATTTATAATAGAACACTTACCAAGCATAAAATGGTTCGTGAAGCTCAGCATAGGGTATATTTAGTAACCCTTTAACTGTGTAAACATCATTCCATTGCGGTGGAGAATCTGAAGGATAAATAAAAACGATTATTTTTAATTAGACAAGATAGTAACAAATTAAATATTTTGCCGAGAACATTATGATCATAACTACATAGTCATTCTATCACTAAAAGCTGAAGTACATTTCAGTACTAACGAACACCAGGATAAATTATAAATAAATGTACATATAAACTCAGTATTGCTGTAAATACGGCTGCGTCAGAAAATTATAACCAGGCGAACGTCTTCTATTATAAGGCAAATATTTTCACCTGTAATTATCGTAACGTAACTGACCTTTATTACCGCGAAAACCAAGCGCTGACCCGGCGAAAATAAACAAAAATGCGTAAATTAACATCGTTAACGTACATCTACTATAAACGTTTTATGCAGAATGACAATTTGTCAATTTGAATTTTGCTATTCGTTACTCGTTTGCTATATCTGGTTGACACTTGACAATGACAGATCAAATGTTTGCTAAAGCTCTGATGAAAAATATTATTAATCTGAGCACATGCATATTGTGACATATCCCTGTAAAGCCTTCTCCGTTTTATTGTAAAATAATCCTTAACTTCATTGTTATAAGGTCCTGTAATACTGTTTGAATACCATACGGTGTCACCTGAATTTATACAATGTCTTTTTTCACTGTTACTAACATACGCTCACTTATTTATTATATAGATTTATAATTATTATTATTGTTTTAGACATGATAGCTTAACGATAGAAAACAGTAAATATTACAATTATAAAATTAAACGAAAGTAAAACTAAAACGCAAGATCTTCCACGTTTATTTTTATAGTCACACGTTATTTATTTAAGTAAATCTTGGCGTAGAGTCCCCATTATTCCTTCCCGTACGACGCTATCTCGGCTGATAAGCACTCTTTATGGTAATTGTTGTTTCCTTGCATCGCATGGTTTAATTATTCACTGAGCTTTGTCGTAGCTTAACTAAACAATTAAACTTAGCAAACCTTTATACATACGATTCATCCACATCCACTAACACGAAACGACGAACGACGACGAAATAGAGGTAGCGCCATGCTTGTAGCCGAATTGGGCCGGCGCGTCCGGGTACCAGTACCTCTTTCTCACATGAGATCGGGCTTTTAACATCTTCAAAACTCGTAGTAAAAACCCTATGAATCACCGATTTATATGTCGGCATGTAAAAATGTGTGTGTCTTTGTGTATGTGTGTGTGACCATATGCTTTCTAACGACTTAAGATAAAAAACAATGAAAAATAAAGATCACAAAGTTATTTACAACGTTAATAAAACATAATTGATAATTTTAATATTGTTGAACCTAATATACCAATTAATGAATACAATGAATGATTTATATTTTTTTACATGACTTGCTTAGTTTTATATGTTTGTGCGTAAGCTTATTATATTCTTTATAACAGTTTTTTTAGTCGTTCTAATTGTATGTAACGAGTGATAAAAATAAATAAATTAATTTTAGTGAGTAAAATCACTTTCCATTACGTGGTTCTTTATAAATCTATGATGTAAGTGTGGCAAAAATAAATAGTTTGCCATACTCGCTGGACATTTTGTTTACTTTTTTATACCCTTTTAAAGTTTTAAGTTAGGTTTCGGGTAGGTATAAATGAGTCGTCGAAAGAATGTCTTTAGAAATACCTGCATATCATGAACTGCTATTAATGTTATGAAAATTATATTAACTAATAATATATAAATAAATATTTTATTGTTACTTTATTTGCATTTTGTTTCATGGTATCCCTCTTTTTTAAGAATAAACTTTAAGATATGGTTATTTTGTGTAAATCCATTTAAATAATACGATGATTTGTCGGTAACTCATGTTTATTAGTTTTTATTTCTGTTAAAAAATAACCTATAATATAATGGACAGATGTTTGCTGTAACAAATCCCCTATAAACAAATAAAAATTTAGTACATTTTCAAAAATTTTTTCTTGTTTCAATGAAATTTGATGTTGAAATTTTGTGTCGAATTCAAGAAAAAATAATTTTTCAATTGTTTGCATTTTGTGAAAATAAAATAAATATATATATCACATTTTTATAAAAGTTGTCAATAACCCAATTTTCAGATTTACAAAAACTGCTCACAAAAGCCCAATTTCGGTTGAAAAATATTGCGCTTCTTGTTGGATTCCAATTCACGAGTGATAAATACATTTTCGGCTACCCTCAAAAAACCTTTGTTATGGAAAACCATCACGCGATATTTGCAATCGGAAATTTTATTATTGAGGTGAACCCGGAATTGAATCTCGACCGCCGATGGCGAAACGTAATCTAGTACCTTTTCTCAGGAACAGGAAGACCCAAAAATTAATATCAAATACTGAAGTCTGCGGTCCCTTGAAGCTGTGAAAAAAATCAACCATCCAAGTGAACACAATCAAAATATATGGCCGTTTATATCACTTTTACCATACATTTGCAAGGGGAACCAAAACTTATAGGGTACTTCCCGTTGTCCTAGAATCATAAAATTTGGCAAGCAGCTACATCTTGTAGCACAAGTAAAGGAAAAAATCCGAAAATTTTAAATTTGTCGTCGCAACAGTGTCTATTTGTCGATCTGTGTGTCTGTCTGACAGTACCCTTTTTATCAGAAACACGAACAGGTATAAAGTTTAAATTAATACGAAATACTGAGGTCTGTAATTCCTTGAAGCTGTGAAAATATCAGCTCTCTAAATATACGCAATCAAAAATGAAATTTGGCAAGAAGATATATCTTTAACACAAGTATAGGAGAAAATCCAAAAACTATATTTAATTATGTATATATATTATAATATTTAATGTTGCATCAATGTTTGTTTGTACGTCAAGTTCCTTTTTCTGAGACATGCGTTGAATTATAAAATTGTAATTTGTAGTAAATATTGAGATAACTTTGTGCAGCTACACAAAGTCCCCGGCCACACTACATGATCATTGAAATGATCATTCAAATGAAGCTATGTCTGGCACCGGCATTAAGGATGAATCGAGAAAACTGAGAGACTTTCACCAAGTCGTGGGAAAGAACAGGTCAAATAAAAATATCTTCATTTTATCAACGCATTTACAATGCGAATATTCAAGGGATATTATTATATGCGTTTAATTTATGGAGATTAGAATATGAGTAGGACCATCTTCTATAAGGGACTAGTTGTAAAAGTGGCCATTAGTAAACTGCAATCGTATTGATCGAAGATTCACGGAAATAGCGCTGGTGTAGAATGAATTAACCAATAACCTTTCAGAATGGCGCGGTATGGTATGAATGTAGTAATTAATTGACCAACAACCTTTAAAACTCTTCCTTATTCCCATTGGAATCCGCAAACAAGTGTGGCGCCCCCCTTGTTTGCGATTTTCGCTAGACACTTTAATTCATTGAGATAGTTGTCCCTATATTCTGATCTTCATAGTTTAATTAAATAGTTAAAAACTATTTTATTAAGTATGTGAATAAAAAAAAACATTTAAATTTTTACATGTGACGTCACACAACTTTTGTTCCTCCGTCTGTTGTCAGACTATCACATTCTAGTTAAACCTTCCCTCCTTTAATTAGCGAAGTCATTTATGGATTTCCCCTATGCCAACAAAGATATATAATCATTTCCCTTGAATTAAAAAAAATCTTTATTCAAAATTAATTGTAAACAAATTCACGTTACGTTACGTTAAATCTGTTATAGGCATGAAAGGTAGCCACATACATAATAATATTATGTAATCAATAATAATCGAACGCGCGACTCCAACTTCAAATTGCATATAAGTTATATATTTATTGCATGCAACAATTAGACATTATTGTTATAACAAATAGCAAAATGAATATTGAATAAATATTCCACTTAACACATCTTTAGGGATTTCTCAAACAACTGTCTTCTTCAGCAGCAAATTATTAAAAAGAAACTATTTTGAAAATTCAAATAAAGAATAAGAATTGATTAAAATTATGCTTAAACTCATAAAAACACATTTTACACGTTATGATATCAATGAGTATCCCGGTGAATATTATAATAAATACAGGCTTGTCTTGTCGACAAATTTATCTTTTTCCACTGGGAGACCGGTCTAGTAAACTAAATTGCGATTTTACGGTTAGACTTTTACCTGAATAACTTATTAACAAAGACTTTGTCTTTACATTGCGGCATCGTACATACATTTGTAAATACCTTGAAGCAAAAAGTAGCTTAAGTTTTGTACATAGTAGGTATAAAGTACACACCGATTTAGCTACGAGAATATACGTAGATTGCGATTGGCCTAATAAAAGGTGTTAAGCACACTGCGATTTATATCCGTGCGGATTTTGTTCACATTGTTTTTTATCGAGCGTACAGAAAATAATATTGGTTCATTTTACTAAGCTATATCATATCATTGTATTGTACAAAATCACTCCAAGTTTATAATGCTGCACGAAACGTTTAAACAATATTACCGTATAAGTTTAAATAATTGTTGATTTATGGGCATATCTAGGGAACCATATTATTTATAGGTAACAAAATGATGACAGCATCTTTTATTAAAGTAAAACTTCTTTACGCACGCTTGACTTAGTAAGCTGGTGAATGCGTGACGAGGAGTTACGAAAAGTGTGATCGGACGATGCGATTTCATTTCATTCTTGAAGACTTATGAATAAATATTTTGTTCAACATTAAATGTACTACGTGTAAACTGAATAAAATTGTATATTCATTTCAAAGTCCAATTATGAATATACATACATATAGATGGAGCTAAAGAAGTTTTACTTCAGTAATGTGGTCTAGAGCACACTCGTTTATTTAATTCTATACTGTTGACATTAAACTATACTTTGGAGGAGATATGGCGAAACGGTTAAAATTGTTTATCCTATCAAAAATTAGCTATAATACCTTGAAATAATTGTCGGATTAAAAAAGTTTTCCTCAAAGAATAATAAACGTTCGGAAATATATATCAGTGCGATGTAAATACCTGTTAGGTTGGTAATTAAATATTATATATCGTAGAAAAGTTGCGTTCGCGCGTTCTTATAGAAAAAATATTTTATTGTTTATGGTCTTTACACAATGCACTTGCAACTGTACGTTTTTTCCAACCATGTAGAAATTGTGGTGATCATACATGATATTGTAAACGACGCTGTGTCATTTGTAAATTTTATCAAAATTAAATAAACATATTTATTTCGAAAATTATGTTTTCATATCTAAACTTGCCTTTTGGATGTTTGATTGTTAATTTGTGTAATATAATTTACAATTCACAAAAAATAATACAGTGGGCCTAGCACGAACATTCATAAGTAAGACGTCGACGAGTAGACTTTACTTAGGATGAAAATGATGATGATGAAAATTGCTTTAGCATTTATTAAAAGCGTGACAGGATTAAGACTTGTCTCCTATGGGCCTAGCACGAACATTTTCATCCTAAGTAAAGTCTACTCGTCAAATTACGGCGAAAATGTTCGCGGTAGGCCCACAGTACACTATAGACAATCAATATATTGTTTTTTTTTTTATGAAACTATGCAGAGAATTTTCTAGAGAATTTCAAAAAACCATAAGAAAATAAAATGGATATATAATGTCCAAAGCAACTCCTATAAAAACATGTTTAAAACTTATTGTTGAATAAGATATGTAATTATCATTATTATTTATATAGACTGTGTTTGACATTACTGCTGTCAATATTTGAGATAACACGCCGGTTTTAAAATAATTAAATGGCGCTAAGACAATTAAAATATCCTAAATCCTTAGACGTCTAATTTAAACAAAATTATAGCGTAGTAGCCTCAATTTTTCACTAAGTTACTTTCTTAATCACGTGACTTAAAAATTTCATTTTGCAATTAGTTAATGCCTTGATGACATATTCCATTCAGGCTCTCTTAAGCTGGAAAAAATTTTTTTTTTTTTTTCTTTTTTTTTGTTATTTTGTTTGTCAACAGTTTATTTAATATTAGATCGATTTCTTTTTTGTTGGGTTTACGTCCATATTAAAAAGGAAGGTAAATTTTTAATTGCATTAGTGCGCTCTGATGGAGACGTCGCGTCGGTGTACAGTCTAATCAATTTAGAGTAAAAAATAATCGTACGCAAATAATGCCGGACTCTTTTCCGAAATATTTGTACGCAGAAAGATATCCTGAACAACACATAAAACATAACAAAATGGTTCCATTATTGTTATTTTGATGAATGAATGCAGTGTCGGCCCTACCATAGGGAGCGCGGAACGGCCGCTCCAGGCGCCGACTCTAGAGGCGCCTCAGCAAGAGGCAATTAATATGTGATTATTTGAAATACATTTTATATTAAAATAATACAAACAGGGCAAGTAAGGGGGTCGCCATAATTTGATCATGGCTCCATCTTGAAATTTACCAGCACTGAATGAATGATCCCATTTAAAGAGTGTCTAAATAATATTGATTAAAAACAAAACATGAAAAACATACGTTGAACGCCACTGAGGTCACCGGTGGCCTCCCGACAATTTTTTTTGTTGCAAATCGATTTTTGTTTGTAGGTTTTTATTGATAAAAATTATTTAAATGAACTTTTGTATGGATCCATTTTATGTGTTGTTCAGAATGCTTAACAGAACACAGTAGTATTTGTTTTAAGATGTCGGAGATTATTTCTATTTAATAAACTAAATTGATTAAACTAATATATTGCAAAGATTTTCAGTCGTTTTATTCGCGGATTCATGAAAAGATTCAATCAATTAATCATAAACTATTTTTTTTAAATATTGTTTCATATATTAAGTTGGCGTTATCATAAAACCCCATTATGTTTGTACACTATATTGCTACGTTTGCTAGTTCATAAACAATGTTAGTTCCATTACGAAGTTACTAGATGTCGCGAGTGCGATGCAATTAATTTATTGAAGTTTGTTCAAAACTAGTGAGACACGAATTATGAGCCTATCAATTTAAATAAATAGACGATTCTCTTTATACCATTAATAATATCACAATTTTCTTAACAGCGTTTGGACTTGGTACTATGATTTACAATGGATTGGAGTTCGGCACATTTGAAATTTTCCATGTTGATAGGACTTGCTAAAAACTCATTAGGAAAATTATTTTGAACGAAATTGGACAACAACTTTTGAAGTTATTCAACAAATACGTCAATAGCGTATTAGAAACGGAACCCTTCTATATAAGCGTGTCTTGTCACGCTCTTAGCCATTTAAGATTATTAAAATATTTTATATTATTGTACAATATTAAAAAAATAGGTTATAAAATAGCTGAATAGATAAATAAAATTTTTAATACTATACGAATTAACGTTCAGTAAATTTCAATTAAAAATTTTAATTGGAATTTTATGTTAGTTTATAATATTTTAAAATAGGTGATATTATATGTAATAAATAAAAGATTGGTAATTATGCAGAATGAGGGCCTTTCCCAAAATTTCATATTTATGTTTGTGTTTTTCTTATTACCAAAAGCTTTAATAATACGGATTTTTCGAAATTAAATAAAAGTCGAATTTGAATTGGAATAAAATGTAAAATTCCCAAAAATTATCTCCTTGATCCGCAGCCCTAGCCGCCAGCCGCGCCGGAGATCATCAATCATGACGGGAAGACAATCACAACCGGTGCCGCATCTGCCGCGCCGCGCGACGTTTCCCGCGTCTCCGTTGCGAAATGTGGCGCAGTGGAGCAACGTGGGGTTTTAGTCGATTAGAGTCCAATAATCCGATGTCGGCCTCTGTGGCAACGGATATCCGTTCCGGATTTCCTCACGAAAAAATATATCTTTTGGTTATTGTCGATAAGACTAACTAATATTAATATTTCTTCAGTATGTAATTAATATCTAAATATAATTTCCAAAAACACGATTTATCAAAAGAAATACAGAGCAAAGCATGGTTATCCAAGTACAGTATATTAGCTAATAAGTAATCTTAAAGAACATATAAATCTCTGAATTTAACTCTGAATAAACTATTTTAACCAGTATTAAATTATTGTTTTACTGTAAACATCGTCAAAAAAGTAAAACACAATGTTGTGTGATAAACTGGCATGTAGCTACTGTACCGAAAGGGATGGAAAAAAGTTGAAGTTTTAGTAAAATAAGGCAAACAAAATAATTATATCGGGTGGCAAACATTTTGTAAAAAAGACGAATGATTTTATTTTTATTTTATTTTATTTTGAAAGTACATTTACAACTAGCATATTATACATTTGCTTAAATACTAATATTAGTTGTGAAAGTACACTACTTACTTACTTTTCTTATGAATAAATAGATCAGTATTTTATTTCGAGTAATATTTATTGTTAGCAAGAAGAATATATATGTGGCTCTTTAAAATAATTTTATTTTGTGTTATCTCTTCCGACTCAAAAGGTTGCCAACCTCTGGGCTACTGTAATAATGACTATTTAATATATTAAATCCTTCTCTTGTTGTTGGGGCTGTTTTTAGTATTTAAGTTTTCTAAAATTTTGATTTATTAAAAAAATATTAATATTTGATAATAAGATTTTAACAGTGTTAGTGTTAGTTTTTTTTTGTTTTTTTCATACGAATATTGTGTCTGCCTATAAAAGGCCTGTCACACAGACCACTAAAGTTGCGCGGAAAAAAAACCACCATACTAAATATTTAGCAACTATGTTGTTTAAAATCGTACCATTAATGTTTCATTTGCCATTCGGTTTCGAACGTAAAAGTAAGTAAAAGTATCGAGAATGTTTGTGCTAAGTCCTCAGAGCATTGTGCGTTCAACGATATGTCTCGACGAATCGACGACCTAGTATCTGTCGCGGGTCGAACCTGGTCTAGATTGGCTCAAGATCGTAGTATGGAACACGGATGTATATTTAAATTATAAAGAGGTTCGCGAGTAAGTTCTGCTTTTGAAAAGAACTTTAAATTTTATTTCAATTGCGCCCGTGCGAGGCAGAGGCTAGTGACTATACCCTATTCATTTAGTCTTGAGACAAAAGGTAAACAAACAAACATACATACCAGTGTTTTCCAACGCTAAATTTAAGTTTGTCACTCATTTCGACTGTTCGGTAACAGTAAAATAAAACAAATACACAGAAAAAACTTAACACAACATCTAACAACAAATTTAATGAAATAACAAGATATAACACAAATACTAAAGAACTAGCACACTCGTACTGACAATGTGACAGAGAATACAATGTTTAAGCACCTTAGCATTTTTAGGTTCCTTTTAAGGCACTATTTTTATCAGGTTGTTTAAAATATTCGTAAAAATTAATACAATGATTAAAAAAAATTAAAATTCCAATTAATGTATTCAATAACTGCATTTTTCTTTTTCTGGCACATTATTTTTTATTTATATATTTTTTATTAATGTACCTAAAACTATATACAGAAAAATACACAGTATAGAGAGGAAGTATACAAAGGAAAAACTTATCCAACTCTTGTCGAAGGCTCTTTAGTTACATACGAAAATATGTGATTATCTAATAATGCTCTAATATATTTTGAAAAATGCCGTTTATATATGGTTAAGTAGATATTTTTCTTTATTGTGAATAAATTATTATTCTTTAGTTTTATTTAGAATTAGTTTATTTATTATGTATACAGTTTTTCTTCTTATTATTATTTAAATTCAAGTACATTGTAAATAATACAGCAATTTGTATTAGAGAACACACTTTTAATTTACTTAAAGGTACGCTAACAGATTATAGCTAAATTTATACCTATGTGCTATTTTTATTATTCTACCATATCCTTGTGAAACAATCAATACGGCTAGTCAAATAATAATAAAATAAAAAAAAGTTTAAATAGATTAGTTTTTTTTTAATCAAAATCTTTATGCGACCACTACTGTTGGCATAAAAAAAATTGTGTCTCTTTACAAACTTAGAAATTTTGTATATTTTATTTTTGGCTATTCCGAAAGAATAGGTTGGCGACCCCTGGCTAAGACTGCTACTGGCGGCTAACTACCAATGCATTATTAGAGGACACGATCACTCGTCGAACAATTTAACCCAACAATTATATACGTATGTACATATATAAGTCTCTATTAATAATTTCAACCATTACCAAACAACCATACAGTCATAACCAACGCGTTGATAATTTTAATTACAAATTAAAAGAACGAATAGTAATAATTTTGACATCGTGAAATAAAGTTGCGAAATTCCGAGATAAGCAGAGAAGTTTGAATTTAAATCAAAGTCCGTAAATAAAGAATAAAACTTTATACTTAAAACCTAGTCTCTTCCACGACTAAACCAAATATCATTAGTGAAATGAACAAATCAAAAAGCCTTTCCCATGTCGCTATCATATCAATGTCCTGAGGAAAGTATCTTGTTAGGTAAATAAGATAGAAAACAAGCATGCTTGCTTGCATGATTGGTGCCAAGCAGCCACATTAAGTTGGTTGGCTTTAGTTTCCTGTTGGCTTCAGGTACTTTCCCAGTCGCACAGCTGTACATAACGAACGTGAAATCACATTACGTCATACCTTTATTAAAATATAATGTAAACCGTATTGGTAATACAGGGCATCCTCGATTTAACAAATCGGAGGGGAACAAGAAAATATTCGTTATATCAAGTAATTCGTTGAACTGAGGTTTGTTATGGTGTATTATCCATATGTATGTAAGTATATGTTTCTAAAAAAATATATTTGTGTATAACAGGCGGCTGTTACTTATAACACAGGCATTAAGTTGTCTACCTTAGGAACAGGCGTCCGTACGTCATATAGTCCTATGTATATGTACAATTTAGAAAGAATCAATGTCCTTCAATTTCCAAAATATAAACTTTAATTAAGATTAATTCTTTAATGGCGTGGCCGTCTAGTTGGCCCTCAAGATACAGGGAATCCTAGTTTGGGGACCAATACTGCTTTGATTAAGTGTAATGTATATTTTGGCCAAATAAACGTTATTTATTAATATTTATTAATTAATCATAATTTAAGTAGCCTGTGTTATTCCTTATAATATCAGCTATCTACCATCGACATTCCTATAAAAATCGGCCCAATCCATTTTAGAAACTATCCATAATAAACGAAAAGATAAACAAACTGAGTTATTTTAATAAGTATTTAACTTGTTGCTATAATAAGGTTTTATTTCTTATTTAAATTTGTGTACAGTAGAAAGAGCCGCATTAAAGAATAAGTATACTTTATCTTGCAAAAATAAACGGCACCAAAGTGTTCGTTCAAAAATTGTTGGGTTAAATTGTTCGACGAGTGATCGTGTCCTCTAATAATGCATTGGTAGTTAGCCGCCAGTAGCAGTCTAAGCCAGGGGTCGCCAACCTATTCTTTCGGAAAAGCCAAAAATAAAATATACAAAATTTCTAAGTTTGTAAAGAGACACAATTTTTTTATGCCAACAATAGTGGTCGCATAAAGATTTTCATTAAAAAAAACTTATCTATGTATACTACTATCTTATCTTTTTTATTATTATTATTTGACTAGCTGTATTGATTGTTTCAAAAGGATATGGTAGAATAATAAAAATAGCACATAGGTATAAATTTAGCTATAATCTGTTAGCGTACCTTTAAGTAAACTAAAAGTGTGTTCTCTAATACAAATTGCTGTAATATTTACGATGTACTTGAATTTAAATAATAAGAAGAAAAACTGTATACATAATAAATAAACTAATTCTAAATAAAACTAAAAAATAATAATTTATTCACAAGACAAATATCTAATTAACCATATATAAACGGGATTTTTTCAAAATATATTAGAGCATTATTAGATAATCACATATTTTCGTATGTAACTAAAGAGCCTTCGACAAGAGTTGCGATGACCTCCTATCGTGAGTCCCGGATCGTAAGAGGTGAATTTGGTGTCCCGTCTACCCAAACACAGACAATAACATTTGGATGGCTTCGTCCTCACATCTTTAGTCCATTCGCCAAACTCATTTATGTTATAAGAACCCATTTTATGTTATAAGAAGAAATATTGTGTAAGATATATATATCGTTTTAGTTTATTATTTGGCTTAAAAGTACTATTAAATACTATATTTTTATATATATACGATTATACTATAATTTACTATGACTAGTGAAGAATCTATTAGTTATTTTTTTGTTTAATTCTTTTAATAAATTTGCAACATCCATCGAGAAGCATTTTCTAAAGGGAGTTATCGAAATGTTTTATTTATTTTTTCTTATTTTATCTCATACACAGGATATTATTTTCGATGCTATATACAATGTGTATTTTAAAATTTAACAAAATGAAAACATTAACGACAATTCTTAAGACATACAAAAATCATACATAGCGAAAAAATCGGTTCCATTTCTAAGCTATTTTAAGAATAAGAGCAGCAGTTAACGTATCCGCCATAACAGCATATCAGCAACAACCCTAATTTTAACATTCTACTGATACGCTTTTAGCTAATTTTATTAATTAGGTAGACCCATGATTATTAGTTTGATTATTTTTTCCCTCTCTCCATTTCTATCTAGTTCTAGATTTATGATAATTGTGTACTTAGGCTTAAGGTTACTGAATTGAATAAAGATGATATAAAATACGCAGATTATGTAAATTTTGTACAATTTTCTAACCTCTCTTAAGTTACGTTGCGAAACGCCGCTTTGTATTTCAATCAGGCTGCGTCAAATTAGGTAATGAAGTTTTCTAAACTGACCTGGATTTCTTGTATCAGGGCTTTTAGTCTTTTAGTACTTTACAGTTAAGTCTGTACCAAAATGATTTAGTATCACAATGCCGTGGTAGAACTAATTAACTTGGCTGTTAATCATAACTTCATGGTTATTAGTCGACCAAGAAAGTGCTTTAGCATTTTGGATGACAGTTCCTACTTAAAGAAAATTTTACTAAGGGTTATTGTTTGAAATTAACGTAATGCATAACAAGCAAAAATGAGCCTTTTAACTAATTGACGTGCAAACGAAATTCGACCTTAGCGTGGCTAACCAATTTCTTGGTCGACTATACTAAGCTGGAATATTTGAGAATTTTATAGTTACGATTGTCCAAATTTATTACACATAACCTTATATTTAGGTTTCAACTTTCAGTTTCATTTCATAAACCGGAGCCAGACAGCTCTAAGCGTTTGTAGTTTGTACATTTTTGTCCTTAAAGTCCACAAAGTACAACAAAACTTTGTACAGTTATACAAAGTTATATACGGCGCTATATGATCATTGAAATGAAGCTAGATCTGGCTCCGGCATAAGATATAAATACTGAATGCTGCATTAAGTCTGTTTAAATATCCATATCAAGAATATTGAATACTTTCTATATTAGTTTGAAGCACTGCTTAATGTAGTCAACCTGAGTTTCTATTTTATTACAATATAATTATATATACTTTCTTACTCTGGAGTTCTTACCGGTAGCTTATTTTGATCTTTGGCATATTATCAGTACCTGTTACTGATGCTGTTTTATATAGTTGTAAATATGTGTTTAATATACAATAAAATGAGAAATAGATTTAAATGAATTAATAGAGCTTTAAATTATATTTATACTGGACTTCTATAAATGTTTAGACTACAGCACAGCACGGATTAATTATCTGCGATTAGTCAAAATAATTGACATCACAATGTCAAAATCAAAGAGAAGTTAGCAATGTTTTGACTTTTGAATAAAGCAATATGTCATATGTGCAAGCACGTGTTATTTACCTGTAATAATATGCCACATTAGAATTAAACTGGTTCAGTTAATAAAAATGCCTCCTTTTAGAAAAGGATTGTTGAAACGAAAAATCGACTCTCAGAAGGGGAAAGAAATAAATACCACTGAAAATGAGGTGAAAATGTTTACTGACCGGCGTAAACAATCTACAATTTTGTACAACATTTTTGTAATAAAAGAATTATTCATATTATTGACAGGAATCAAAGTATTCTAACAAAGAAGCAGACTTAATTCAAGGTGAGCTAAATGAAGAAGATGATGCTACAGATTCGGAGCACGAAGACACTTATATCGATTCAGATGGAGAGAAAGATGTAAGTTATTCCAGTATAGAGTTACTTCGTAAGCAGACACCTTCTGATCTCGATCCTTACATGTTGTTAAATATTTTAGTCTGTAATGTTTTTAACCAATTTTAAATGACAAAACATTTACTGTACACAAATTTTACCCGTAATCATTGAAAATATATGGTTATTAGATATGTAAGTCAAACTAATATTAGCAGAAATAAAAGTCTGTTTTAATGTATTTAGGATATTTGGACATCTGTATAAGTTTAAATTAAATGAAGAGAATGCTTAAATTAATCTGTCTAAAATATTTGGGATATCATTGTCCAATCAACTGGCTGTTCAAATCTTATACCAGGTTATTTATTCATGATAGAAAAATAAAAATAATTGGCCGAAGTCTAAACAAATATAAGAAAAAATATCTACAAATAGTTCTATTGTTATAAACCAAACATTTTTGTTAATTTCTGTTATTGCCATTATTGTTTATTTGATTAATTCCTGCCCCTCAATTTTTTTGATTACATTTCTCTTAAACTTAATTTAAAAATTGTCAACATTATAATACTTTTACCTATTTAACTTCAACCTATTTTTACCTGTTGTTTGCTAAAACTTTTTGTTAAAACATTTTGTTTGCTAAATCTTTTAATAGGGATGACCCCTAGTAGTTAACTTTCGTAAGTATTTGTGAAAATGAGTATCTTGTGGGTAATTTAAATAAGTAAATCAATGAAAAGAAGATGTGTAAAATAACTGTTTGGTTTTGTTATTACAGGAACCTATATTTGATGACAATAGTGATTCACTTTTAGGTGATGACAATGCACCTGAAGAAGATTCCTTAGACGGTTCTTCCTCAGTAAGTTTCGCATCTACAAATATTAGACTTAGAATAAATATTTTTACAGTAACACCTGAGTACAAAATATAATTGTTAAAGCATTTTTGTATGTATTATAATCAGGGCATTTTTTGGGGGGTATGGGAGGGCAGTCAGTGCCCCCAAAGAGAATTTCGAATATTTCAAAAAATTGCCATAAAAACTGAAGTTATACTTTTAAAATATAACCAATTTGGGGGAGGGGGTATAAAAAATTATAGATTACTTTTAAGAGTTCTACAACTTTTAAGATTACACCTCTGCACAAAAGAGAGAGTGCCAAAAAAAGAAGTGCTCTATAGAATAAAAAGGGCTCATTATAATATACAATTTGTGGAATCAGTTACCAGCTACAGTATTTCGAACTGATACAACTTAGGGACCTTCAAGAAAAGAGCATACTCATTCCTCAAATGCTGACTGAGACCATGCGTGAGACCCCGGGTGTTGCAGTTGTCCAAGGGCGTTGATAGTCACTAGTGACCTCACAGCCTGCTTGTTTGCCCCTTTTTATATAAATAAAATACAAAATCCCTTCTCTATAAAAAATAAAACAAAAATCGGGAGTACTTGTAAATACTCTTTTCACCATAACTCTAGTAGAGGTAATAAATTTTAGTGTCAATTGTTAAAAGACGCTTACTCTTAGGATCTGACAGATTCAGAAGATGATGAAAAGTCTAATGAAAGTGAAGAAAACAGTGACAATGATGAAGAGGTTGATGATCAGTCGAAATCCGATGATGAGCAAAGCATTGATAGCGGTGCAGAGACAGGGACTGCTCCTTCAGCATCTGGCTCCAGTGATGAGTCCAATAAGAAATCACTGGCAAAAATAAAAAAGAAACCACCCAAGCAGAAAAAACCTCCAGTGGGACAGAAATCTAAGAAAAACAGCATAGAGTTGCTGACTGATAAAATAAAGGAAACTACTGTTGCCAACGACCCAGTGCAGCAAAAAGGTTGATTTATTTTAATTATTCATAACTATTTTTGTATTTAATAACTGAAAAAATATTTAAAGTAATAAAAACACGACTTGTTCAAAAGACTTTTCACAAAATAATTGTGACTTTAAAGTCATATAGTAAATTAAAAAAATATATAAAAAAAATTCTATGTTAAAATTTAAAAAAAATCCGCAAATCGCGTACTTGCATGCCTACTTTGCACTCACTGCCAATGGGCCATCTGTTATATTAATAGTATAAATTGCTATTAAATGAAAAGAAGATCTAATTACCTTACCTCTTGTACTTTCAGATGAATATGACTCGGGTGATACTTCAGACGAAGAAGACAGAGTGAATACAGTGGGAGAGGTACCTATGTGGTGGTACAATGAATACACCCATATTGGCTATGACCTAGACGGACGACGTCTTGCCAAACCTCCTCAGCGTGACCACATTGATGACTTCTTAAAGTATGTCTCTGAATGTTATGATATTTTTAGCCAAAGTTATTAACAAAGAATAATTAGATAATGTAATATTATAATTATTGAGTAACTTATCAGTAAATGCTATTTTTTGCTTCATCTAAACTTACTTTGTCAATTTTATCTTGCTGTCTTAAATTTTTTATGAAACCTGAAATTTCATTAATTGTGCATAACTTTAGTGTATTTTAAAATTTGTAAATTTTGGTACACTAATTTTATTATATTCTGAAGCCAATAAATAATATCTTTGTCTGCATACAATATTATTCCTTTAATTTTTGAAATTTGTGTCGATCTTTATTTTGATAATTTTGATTGTTTTTCTTGTAAGAATTAGTGATAGGAAATAGTAACCTTAAAAGTGTATTGTTTATAGAAAATGTGAAGATCCTGAGTTTTGGCGGACGGTACGCGATCCTACAACAGGACAGGATGTGGTTCTGTCCACTGAGGACCTGCAGTTGTTAGAGCGCCTTCGGACTTCAAAGGTTCCTAGCACTGCACATGACGAGTATGAGGTTCGTCAAAGTCAAAAATGTCTTTATTCACGTATAATTTCTTATATACTTAATAAACTTTTGAAGTGAAATCTTCTTTAGGTACGTTAGGCACTTTTTGATGTGGAGAAAAACCGTTGAATTCGCGTCATTGTCACCGAACGCTTTTTACCGTTATAACGTCTTATAAATCGATGAACGCACGCTAAAGCATGACTCATTGTCACGTTTCGCATGAGCCGAGCGTGCAAGCGAAAGCGTTTTAATTATTTTATTGAAAACGTCTTATAAGTATTCCCAATATTCTTTTAAAGAATAAAAATTGCCAAGAGCGTGTCAAGACACGCTTATATAGCCTACCCTCATTCCTATTTCTTTATATATTCCAGAAAAAAAGGCGAGTGAAAGCTGAGTTGAATTTTCTCAGAAAAGCTGATTTTTGGGAAATCGCAAAAACATTTTGTCATTTACAACTGATTCTGCATATAATTCGATAAAAACAAAACTATACTAACAAATTATGTATTTTAATTATAGTTAATTAAGCAATGAATTATATTTAAATATTATATTAATGCAATTTTATTATTTTTTTGTCTTTCTACTGAAAGAAAATTTTAGTTAAAAAGACAAAAATAGCTGTATCTCAGTGTTGGATGGAGATTTCGAAATAATTCTTAGACTGGCAGATAGAGGACATTGGAACGAACCTGTCTGTATCATTAACTCACTTTAGACCTATAAGGTAATCTGTCAGTTTATTATTAAATAAATAAATATATACAGGACCATATGTCACTCGGACGTCTATTTCTAAGGTACACAAGTTAATGCTTGTGTTTTAGGTAACAGACGCCTGTTATACACACTTTTTTGTGGAAATATGTATATACATATAGATAATACACCGAGATTCGTGGCGGGAATCGAACCCACGACCCGCGGAGTGGAAGGCAATTAAAATAGTGGGACCCAAATAATTTCACTTTGTGATACTAATCGTATGGTTGTAGAGATCGTGGGGGTTACGAGGATGACGTAAGATGGCAATCGGTCATCTTAACTCGCCCCAAAGCCACGTCCACGTCGTCTGCAATCTAAGCGGACCCGGTAGACCAGGATACCTCTAGGAAGTGGAGCAAACTATACATCACTAAAGTAATTTAATCAAAAGTTAGAAATAACATAAATTTTAATGCAAAATTATTTAATCAAGGTATGCTAATTTGTTTTGTTAATTTGCTAATCTTTTAACATCTTTAAGTGACAGCCAAATAAAGATATAGTCATAATAAGTCATAAATACATATGCAAGTTTGACAATAGCGTAGAAAAAGTTAGTTACATTGTAAACAACGGTAAATTATATAAATTTTAATTTCAAATTATTTAAGCAAGGTATGTTAATTATTTTTGTTACTTTGATAATCTTTTAGAATCTTTAAGTGACAGCCAAATAAAGATATAGTGATAATAAGTATAAATACATATGCACTATGTATTAGCAAGTCTGACAATAGCGTAGAAAAAGTTAGTTACATTGTAAACAACGGTAATTTTAATGCCATCGTTTATGTATTTGGCTTTGAACTATTTGGGGCTAGCTTTATTTCCCTGTAATATTTTTTGTTCAAAGTTTTTTTTTTATCGCGTTATACGGACGGGGCCTACACGGCGAAATAAAAATGGCGCCGTTTTTTAAAGCGATTTTTGGGCGAAAATATATTATTAACTAATAGATTTTATACGGAGTTAGGAATGCATACAATGCATGCCTAACCATTTATTTATTTATTATAATTTTTACATTTATACATTTATTTGCAACGTTTATTTGAAATTAATTTTTTTATTCATTTTTCACCAAACGGTCGACTGATCGACTAATGGTTCCACCTTTTTAAACAATTTCAACGAAATAACAAAGGATTTTTTTTTTACCTATATTGACGAGATTTATTATTATAAATTCCTTTATATTACAAATTAATTAAAACGTTTTCGCGGACACTGTAGCGTGGTCAAAATCAAATCAAAAGTGGCTAAGAGCGTGTCAACTGTCAAGATACATTTATAAGAGTTACGTATCTGATACGCGACAAAGGTATTTGTTAAGTGACTTCAAAACCTTTGGCCGATTACGTTCCAAATAATAATTTTTTTTATAAACATCCCTTCAACCTCGTACAATGCATAGTCGACCGAAAAGTGCTTTACCGTTTCGGATGACAGATCCTACTTAAAGAAAATTTTGCTTAGGGTTATTGTTAGAAATTAACGTAATGCATAACAAGCAAAAATTTGCCTTTTAACTAATTGACGTGCAAACGACATACGACCTTAGCGTGGCGAACCAATTTCTAGGTTAACTATATATTCGTGATAAACTATAACGACTACTGAACGGATTTCGATTAAATTTCGTCACTATCTGTAATTTAGTCCAACTTAAAGAAAGAGATTAGTTATATATGCATTTGTAACTATTATATTATTTGTTGCAAACTAATTAAGTAATATATTCAGTTGTAAGCAAGCCAACTTTCGCTCAAAACAACGCATGTCGGATCCGTCAGTAAAGTTTAAAGGACTATGGAATTAAGAAAGACTTATCAAGAATTTTCATAAGGAACACAGACAGACACTTTAATTTTATTTACACATACGTATTGTTAAAGTATGGATATATTAATTATAATCAAATATTGATCCGAGATGTGATGCTTGTTTTCATATCTGTAAATTATAATTTGTTATCTCGTTTCGCATGTCGGGAATATCCGGAAATCTTCGTCTTATTCCACGAACAATGGCTTCACATCATGACGTATTACTCTCAGTATTTATGTCTTTAAAATCGCAAGGGCGGCTTCAAGTCTTTAAAGCTTAGAAAGGTTGGAGAATTTTGTAAAGATGACGAGTGGAATGTCATCCAAAGTTCTTCATATGTACAATTCCAAAGTACATATATATGACTAGCTGTGCCCGCCACTTCGTCCGCGTAAAACAGATAAAAAAAATGATTCAATTTTATAATCAATTTTTATAAATGATGACAAAACTATAAAAATAAATACAGTCAAACTTTTTCGCCAATATACGTCTGGAGTCGTTTCAGTTCCACGCGAGTGTATTATGGTTTAGAAAGAGGTTTCATTGCTCTTCTTTAAAGCCATCGAGGTACAAGTTCTATTAATTATTAAATATTAATATAAATAAAATATCGCTTTCATTTTAATAAAATAGATGTGTTTAATAAAATGACGCCAAATAGTATTATCCTTTATCATTTTATTGTACGTACGATTGTACAATTAAACAATAGTCAAACAAATCTTTTGAGTAGACAGCTTAATGTCTGTTAGGTTACAGAAATATAAGGCTTTACAATTATTATTTAATTCCTGAAATGCATTCAAAAGGTTAATTGGATATTATTTACATATTTAAAATTTATTTCATTTTTTTTTTTGTAATATTTAAAACTTCTAAGTTACAAATGAGTATAGGGTCTCTTAATTGAATGCTTTGAATAACTTTGTAATGTTTGTCTCAATTTCATATTTATAAACAGATTTGTTTAGTTCAATAAATCAAATAGAGATTGTACGATAATTATATTAAAATATCATTTATCAATTCAAATTGAAACTGATAAGAATCTGTATTATGTTAAATTATGTTACATTAATTAAAAACAAACAGTAATAAATTCAAATCTAATTGGTGAGGAAGGAGTGATAGTGGGTTGTATGCAGCGTACAATTAAGCGATGGATATGATCTATGGCATAACGTCACGAGTTCATGGCTCTTACAGTTTATTTACAATGGGTCAAACAGTTGTAATATCCCATTAGATCAACAGCACGGCGCCTTTGGATCCCCCCATTTTAGAGAGAGTAAACACAGATGAGGAAGGGAGGCGATAGTACGACACACGTTTCGAACGGAGCGCCATCATTTTAACGGCAAGCAAAGTATTTTTTGTGAACGGAAAAAAAGTGATATAGGCGATCGTTTAAATAATTTGGCAATTAATTAATATGCGAGTCATACTTAACTGTCAAAATTTTTGGAAAGCCCATAAAATTATACATCTAAAGATTTTATAAGCGAGTTATGTTTTTTCAAATTACACGTATAGGCTAAGCAAATTAGTAAATTTAGTTTTTTTATTTTTTTTAATGTATCACCTTTTATCATTTGTATTTCTATTAATTTGTGTTTAAGCCAAAAACCTTTATTCGCCTTACTTTCTTATCTAAATTTTTCTTACTTTATTTATTATATATCTTTTAGTACCGGACTTTGTACCCTCATAATTTACGTAACACATTTTTTATTTCATGCCAAGCAACTAAATTCAATTTTGAATAACAAATTTTTAAAAAACAAGTAGAGACACCCGTATAAGTAGATAAACACTTGGTAATTATGCAAAACAATGTAAATACATGCTTAAAATTTTATTATAAATATACCGACAGTGATAATATACTCTCAAAAAACATGTAAATTTTTGCAAATGTCGCGAATATGCTATGTGTTCAAATTCTATCACCCGGACGCAGCCAGAGCAGCTTAACTTAGCGATCGACTCAAATGCCGACCACTGATTAGGCCACGACCTTCTCATCTATCAATCTCTATAATAGTGCATGCCAGAAATGGTTTTAATTATGGGGTATTGATTTTTGGCGGTTTATTGCGCGGGAAATACAATGTGTGTAATAAATAGTGATGTACGCGAGAACCGGCCACAATCTGCTCTGTACCGCTGTCATAAATCCGAAATGACGCCAGTTATTGGGAAGCCAACGCTAAACATAAATTTCCGTATCTCTCCGCGGCATCTGCTATATGCTATTTTTTCCATATTAATGAATAAAGAGTTTTATTATTATTCTCTTTTATTATATTCTTCATATTATTAATTAAATTTTTAAAGATACGTGAAAATAAAATAATTGATGTCTCCCGGAAGTGTGGCTCAAGCCCAAAGTATCAGCGAGTTTTACAAGGAATCTCCTCACAATGCGTACTGTCTCTTTTCTTTCTGATTGTGTATGCTGTTGGTCAGAGTGACCTTCACAGCGTCAACGGGCGGGGTGTTTGGGGCGAGCCGAAGCTCAGCCGTTCGCGAAGCCCCGGGTATTTAGTTATCAATATGTCATTTACTAGCAGGAACTCTTTTAACTTTTTCATTATTGTTTTCTTTGATCCTTTATTAATATCTATTAACATCTACAATCGGACAAATAAGTAATTAGATTTCATCTCAACCTTACCCACCACTTAGATAGGTTACCTGATCGTCTCCATACGATGTGACTAAAGTAGGAAAGGAAACTTTGGTAACAGATTGTGAAGAGTCTGGTCGTTTGAAATATGAAATATAATTAAACATTGAATGTAAATCTATCACAGCCGTGCGATTTGAAACTAATTTCCGGTATTTATGGAACCGGGTCCGGTGCCAAAACGTCTGGAGAGTTAAAAAAAGGTCATAAATATTATATTTAGCGCTACGATATTGTTGATTGAACTGACTGAGACGTAACTTTCTGTATTATTAATTATTAACTTAATTTAATATTTGGTCTTTCACGTGGTCCATGGGCATAGAACTATTTTTTTTATGTTACAAGGGGGCAGACGAGCAGGCAGAAGGCACCCAAGTGCCTACCGGCGCCCATGGACATCTGCACGACCAGAAGGCCAGCAAATGCGCTGCCGGCCCTTAATGACGAGTTACATACATAAAAGCAGAATTAGCAGCACATAAAAACGGAGTTCGTTTAATTTTTAATCAATAATGAACATGAAACAATAATTAAATTAACATGTTTTGACATTAATATGCAACACGATACTTAAAGTTAAATGAAAAAAAACTAAACTAAACAAAATGTATTTTTCGTAGATTTCATAATGGCAGAGAAACAGTTGATAATTTTTCGATTTTGTAACGGTTTACAATTAGTTTAATGAATATTTAATATCGAGTATTTCCCCCATGTGATCTGATTAAAGTTTCCAAATGCATTAAGTTTAGTTTAGTTTTTTTTTCATTAAAATCTAGGTATGGTGTTGCATATTAATGTCAAAACATATTAATGAAATTTTTGTATACCGTTTAATTATTATTTATTTAAAAATAAAACTAACTACTTTATGTACTCCTCTGTTTTTATGTTCCGCTAATTTTGCTGGTGTGTTTATATATAAATTAAATAATACAGAAAGATGTTTTATTTTTTTTTTAGAATGACAGTCTTGATTGCGCTATCTTTATTAGTTACAACTCTAGTCGAATGAATGGGACCTGTTGATCCCGATAGTGATAATAATTTTAGTAGGTTGTATAGGGATTTTGCTGGTATACCCCTTGCTCCTACCTCTACCTCGTATAAGCTGGTTTTATAACCGTAATATCAAATAGCAGGTGAAGCCCAACGTAACCCTCGATTTTCATTATTGAGGCATCAGAGTACAGCTTATGCACTCTGCACAAGCTTTATAATAATTCTATAAATTATTATAATCTCTTTCTTGTATATATCAATGACATGCTTCAAAAGAAGAATATTCACCAGCCAAGCAAATATTTATCAGGAACACTGACTAAAGGTCAGGAAAACTTATCACTGTGCCTTGCTTTGATTGCTTCTGCCTGTCACTTAGACCACCAGCTGCATTGAACATAAAATATATTGTCTTATGCAAATAGCAAATACTTTAATAAGTTATGTTTTTTTCTGTTTATATTCAGACAGTTGTACAAATATAACGCTACTTAAAATTAGGACAACTTACAAATTACATGAATTGGATTTCTTAAATTTTTCTATTATTACATTAAACTTAGTGTATACATAGTATATTTCTCAATTATTTTTTATATAATAAATAAAATTTGAGTGTATGTTTGTAACATCCAAATATTTTATTTTTGAAATCATAATTATTTGTAGATTTATTCAAAGTAGTAGTTCGATTTTTTCTGCTGTAATTTAGTCTGTAGATAGAGTCAAAGATTAATAATGCCTCAAAACCAAAATCACCTCAATATGCCTTCACTGAAGGTGTGATGCGGCCGATATTAGGCATGCAAAGTTATTCATAGAGGCATACTCGCCAAAAATACACTAATCATCTCCTGAATCTAAGCAGGAAATACCTAATACATCACTGCAGACTGAGGAACCTTCTAAATACCATTAACCTACCCAATCACCAGTCTGCAGGTTTTGTCACAAAAATTTGGAAATACCTAAGAATATCCTCTGTGATTGTCCAAGCCTATTCCTCAAGCGTTATAATGAATTGGGGAAACATACTCTAATCCCAGGTACTCACACCTCAAGCCAAAGCAGGGTTTGTGCACTCTGTGGGTCTTGATGATGAGTTATAAACCAAAGGAGTTACAATAGATTTTACTTGCAGTATCAATAGAGCATTAAATCCAATCTTGGCATTACCACCCCTTAAAAAAAATAAGTCAAAGAATGTCATCTGTAAAAGCTAGCCGCAATAGCTAAATTACAGAATTTTTTTAGGTTTTTGGTAAGATCCATTGAGATGTTATTCTTACTCCTAGCACAAGTTTTAAAAAGGCTCTACTCTCACAGTAATATCCTAATGGCATACTTTCTAGCTAATGCTAGAAAGAAGTTATTCTATTTGCAGTAGTTTTATTTTAAACTAAATCAATGTATACAGCAAATGCATAAGATGAAATGGTTATTTCCCATGGCAAGAAATTTGGCAGAAATTTGCTAAATATTGTACATTAAAAAAGGCAAGTTTTAGCATGGTTTTGGTTTATGGAGAAGAACCTGTTATTAGTCTAAGCATACATTTTACAAAAACGCAAACCAGTTTATAATTTTTTGTTAATTCAAAAAAGTTAATATACATTGAAAGGCTAAAATGTATATGATATAATATTGATTCCTATTGGTGGTATTAACCTACTTGTCTTATTATTCAACTTATATTTACGAATACGATACTATACTAAATCTGAAAGTGTTCACATATTGAAGTAAATAAGTAAGAATCTAGTAAAGAAAGTAATCAGGTACTAGAGAGATAATAATGAATGTAATTTTAGGTATATATTTTACCTGATAAACTAATCACTACGATGCCGGGAATTATAAACACTGTGTTGGAAAAGGCATGTTCCAGTGGTCCATCTTGACCGCCGCTTAAGTCCACCATTTCGATGCGATAAAGTTATAATAGATAATAATACTGTAAATATTCGAGATCAATACTGACTTAAGATCATTTAAGCGATAGTTTCTACATTTTTAACACATTTCTTAAAACAAAATACTGAAAATTCGCGACTTTGTTTGGTTTACAAAGCATACGTCAAAGTCTGCAATATATCAATAAAATTAGTCAATTTGACATCTATGATAATCTACAGATGTTGATCTTTAAAAACATGGACCAAATTGTCTCACCTGTAATTTTCTCAAATTATAGGTACGTATAATATCGGACAATTTCCGTTGGTCTAAACCCCTATTTAAAGGCCGGTAACGCATTTGCGAGCCTTCTACTGGTTCAGCTTTCCATTGGTGCCGGGAGTCACTTATTGCTTGCTCCTTTGCCCCTTGTAAAATAAAAAAATCATGTTTTATTTGTATTAATTTTAATTAGTATACGCGGAAACCAAAAATAACGAGAATTATATTAAAGTTCCCCGATGTTTTTTTCCAAATGTAAAAATCGAAACTGTGGTTTACCAAAAGGTTGTTAATGATCATTGGAATGAAACAAAAATTTGTAAACATTATTTTTATTACTGCAAAATACACATTCATGTATATCTTTTGGCCTTAAAAGTATCATTAGTGTAGACAATACTAAATACAATATTACACTAACGTGACGCGATACAACAGTTACGTTTAATATACACATAAAATCATTTACTTAAAATTACTAGGAGTATACAGCGCGCGGCGAAACATGTTGACACATATAAAACACATTTTACATATAGCTGTTTTATTTGGTTACGTATTTTCCAAGCCAAAAGGGAGATACTCTTATTAAAAATAAACTGTTCTATTGTACTCACTCTAAAATTTCTAAATAACAAACTCGTGCAGGGCGTGTATTTTTGGACTGAACGCACTTTAACGTTGTTTTACTCTGCGTGTAACAGATGAAGTATAAATCAGTTCTTGTACTATTGTGAATATATATTAGGGTGTTTTCATTTATGTATCGACAGCTTTCGCCGCGCAATAAAACACTTTATTAATAAAATAAAATAACGTTCATGGAATGTATAGAAAAATATTTAAAGCCGCAATGCCATCCGTATACGTAAAATTGTATAAAAATGACCCCCAAAAATGTTGGTATTTACATATTCTCAAATTCACCATATTATCAAAAATAGATTTGAAGTACCCTCAATTTGAAGAGATATATCACAGAACAATGAGGCTACCTTCAAATAATTCCAACTGTTAAATTCTAGTTCCTTAATTCGTATGTTAATTTTAGTCATGTCTTTTATATATATTTATATATAAAAAATACAATTTTGTTATATATCTTGATAAATACGCAAGGCACTTGGTGAATGACATTGAGCATTTTTGTTTTTTTTTTGTTTGTAAATATCACCGTATAATTTTAGGCGCACATGTTCTTAGATCCAATCAATTGCTACACAAACTGTTGAAAATAATAAAAGAATAGGAATTTATCGAAATTTTCTATATCGGATAAATCGGATTTATACTTGATGATATTTAGATACATTAATAGTATGGGAGCGACTGAAACTCAGTTTTAGACTTTTTAAGGCCTAAAATAAACCTAGTAATGATTTATTTATCTCAAGTTTTTATGAAAATTTTGCAATGCTTTAGTAAGGTTTCCTTATTTTTAAACAGTCAACACCGGTGATCCGAAAAAAGACGTGCGCGCCTAGCTTTTAAATAGTATAATTATTCGTACATAATTTTAGAGATTCATTATATTAAGATCGTTAATAGTAGAATGTTATTATATATAAAACAATCGCGAATTAACTATTATCACGTACATTCATTTATTTGTAACCATACACATGGCAACACAATCCGAATCGTCGTCTCGATCCACACAACGGCTTAAAACTACGAGTCGAAATCTTTGAAGTAAAACTTCTTTACGCTTGAAGTGTTGAGTAAGCTGGTGAATGCACGACGCGTTACGAAAAGCGTGATCGAGCGAGGCGATTTTATTTCTTTTTGAATAATTTTATAAATAAACATTTTGTTCAATACATTAAATATTCCGTTTAGAGTGGATAAATTTGTAAATTCATTTTAAAGTTTAATTATACATATGCTAAAGAAGTTTTACTTCAGTCGTGTGGTGTAAAGCACACTCGATGTTTTTTCTTTGTTTTTTTTTAATATATGATAATATTTCATTGCATCAATTTTCACTGAGCTGTGTGGATCAATCCGAGGATTGTTGAAAATTGTAACTATATTATTTTTAGTTTGGCTAACAACTAGTAAGTAATAAAGAAACAGCGGCGACAGATCGTAGTGGAAATCAAAAACCGTCCTCAGAAGCCTCCCTTTGTGTGGGCACCGCATTGTTATTTTTTGGTTAACTTATCCGACATTTTTGGACGGCCTAAAACAACGGCAACGGGACTCTTTTCCACTTTTTTTTTTGCGAATACCCCCGAGTATTTTACATCTATTATCTTTGTAATCCCTTGAAGCGAGCAATGGAGCTTATTTTCGATGTATCTACGAGTATAACTATGTATAGTCGACAAAGAAAGTGCTTTACCATTTTGGATGACAGTTCGTACTCAAAGAAAATTTTGCTAAGGGTGCGACAATAACCCAACGGCAGTGGGGTTTGAAACGTGTTATGTATGTAAACCTCTTTGATAGGTAAATTCTGTTATGAAAAATAAAAGGATACGTCAGTGCGTATATCAAATGTAAATTGTCTTTTCTTATTATAGTTAAATAAGTTATTAATAATTAAAATTATTTTTTTTATTAGCCCATAATGTCCCACGGCTGGGCAAAGGCCTCCCCACTCTTAGACCACTCTCCTCTATCTAGAGCTAAACCAATCCACTCGTATTTTTCCATGGAAATTTTATGATGTATTCTACTAAGATTATTAATGCGAAAGTTTGTACACATGGATGTATGGGTGTATGTTTGACGCTTATTCACGGAAAAACTATTGAATGGATTTTAATAAAACTTTACAGTAATACAGTTTAACAGCAGAATAACAGATGTGCAATTAAGTATAAAGATATTGCTTGAATTGTCAATTAAGTAGAAGAAAATTCTGCCATCTGCGAGCTATTCTGGCGTACTCTGCAAAAACCGTTAGAGTTACACGTATATGGTGTATGAAGGAAATGCTTTTCTTAAATAGTTCCACAAAAAAACCCGGGACAGCATATATCTATCTTTCATATTTAAGCCATTAACGCCAAAATAGTGAACCAATTTGGAACGGGGACAATATTATAGGATGATAGAAAGTAGCAAATAGAAGGTCCGCTAATATTTATATATATAAAAATGAATCGCAAAATGTGTTGCTAAGCGCAAAACTTAACAACGCCTGGACCAATTTAATCAATTCTTTTTTTTTAATGTTCGTTGAAGTCCAAGGATGGTTTTTACGGCGAGAAAAAAATCGAATAATTGCCGGGAAAACCCCTTTTACGGTACATAGACCGACCTTACTCCTATAAATGCTAGACTAAATTCCACAATTATTTTTCGTGATAAAATAATCTATCTTTTATCTCCTAGTCTATATATATTTTATATATAAACGAATGGTCACGTAACACGATATCTGTACAACCGCGGGACGTACAAAAATGAAATTTGGCAGAGAAGTAGTTTAATGGCAGAAGAATGAGAAACAAAGAAATTGAATCTTTTAAAATTTCACGGACAAAGTCGCGGTTATAACAGCTTGTAATATAAATATTTTAAAAACCCCTTAACAGAGGATATATTTCTACATTTTTATTCATTTAAATCTATTTGACAATGTATTTTAATATTGTTCTTTCTTATAATTAATTTAACGAAAGTTTTATATTATTTAAACAACATTTAAAGTATTTTTACGGCTACTTTTGCAGGTTATAGTGCATATCTTTGCGTTAGATCTTGTAACCAAGTTTATTTGATTTAATTTAATGTAGAAGAAAAATTAGAAGGTACAAAGTGGTTTAAAAATTTATTTCCAGAGCTAATAAATACTTCAAACATAAATAAGAGAGAACAAATGCTTTTTCTTTTTTATAGATATTGTACATATAAAACTTCCTTAGGAATCACTCTGTGTATTAATGAAAACCACATTAAAATCCGTTGCTTAGTTTAAAAGATATACGCGAACAAAAACCGGGAGCAACTACATTCCAATCTATGTAAAGATTCGCGTCAAAAAATGTAACAATTCCAAATTCGACTACAATATAATACAGTTAACAAAAGCTTAATTAAAGTACAATACATTTACGATATCCGCCAATCTCTATCTTGATACTCAGCTCAAAGAGCGACCACAAAACTGGCATATCATTTAAAACGTTCAGCTTTGTATGCGTAATTAATTCTTGCATAACTGAGGTGACCATGATATGATATACAACAATAGGGACAGTCCTTCGGTTACCTAAAACCTATTCGGTTTCGTTCGGTTTATGAGAATTCCATGTGGCCTAAATCCCTATTTTAAGGTCAGCAACGCATCTGCGAGCCTTCTGGTGGTGCGGATGACCATTGGCGTCAGACGTCGATGGTCACTTATCGCCTCGTTTGCCTCTTACATAAAAAAATATAAAAGGAACAACACCATAAAAAATAGTATTTTTGAAAGAGCATTCAAGATTCGAGCATAATATCGAAGTCCGCGGGACGTACAAACATTAAATTTGGCAGGGAGTTACTTTATAATTAGCAAAAATCCGCTAAGAAAGGATTTTTTGATTGGGTCAGGTTAAGGAGCTCTAAAGACCCATATAATTTTACGCGTACGAAGCCGCGGGCAACATCTAGTATTTAATAAAACGAATTACACACAATTGTCGCATTAATATATGATAATATTCTGTAACGGTGTTCATCTCGAATTAATTGGTAGCGGCATGTGCGACTAAAGGATTTCATTAAAGCGTTTTAATTTTAATGAATCGCGCTTTAATTCGTTGTTCGCCTTCATTAGGAATAATGTGTCATATTTGTATGGAGTTTATGCGGCGATAAAGGCGTTGTTACTTGGAAATTAATGCCAATTGTACAAAGGTACTGGCTGTTTACCGCGACTTCGCGTAAAATTAAACTTGCTAGGGCCTAACCTCCTTAATGTGGCTCCATTGAAAAATCCGTTCTTAGCGGATGTCTGCTAACTGTGAACTACCTACACGTCAAATTTCGTTTTTTACATCCTGCAGTTTTCGAGATTTCTTGATAGGTGATCTTTCGCTTTCATGTATAACTTTATTTTGGCTTAATTGCGGAGCTTTCGACGCTTTGTGTTGCGTGTTCTTGTTTTATTTGTACAAAAGTGAAATGCTCGAAAAATTCTCAGTATGTAGAGAGAAATAAAGACAAAAATACTTTTTAGCAAATTCACTACTCACTAATGGCCACTTAAATATAAACTTAATTCAGAATATTATTAAATAATGAAGAACATATTTCAATTAAAATGTTTGCTTGCTCCACTGTGAAGCTGGAAATTTGGGGCTTGGACAACTTACGTGGGAGGTATCGAAGTGATAACAAAATTAATTAAAAAGGGGGAATACGCCTACTTCTTTTTTTATATATAGACACGTATAAGGCGTTTACATGTAATCGAATCTGACGAACGTATTAATACTCGCGAATATTTATGAAAAGGTAATTTGGGTCGATTTGAATATATTAAGCGGAAATAGAAAAGGGTTTACGATTTGTATTAGCTGAAATTTCATCCTCTGTTTTATAACTTAATTAAACTTGCTTTTTTAAACCACTTTTGTTTTTTTCTGTATGTGTTGATATGCTATTTTCACCACATCTTGGAATTTTAGCCTGATGAAGTCCACTGCTGAAAATACATTTATATAACCAATTATTTATCTAAAGAACCTTGGTTGGACTTTAAGGAACATTTAAAAAATATAGGATTCATATATATTCTTTTTTATTCTAAATTGTCCTACATCTGGGCAAAAGCTTAGATATTTCTACGGATGCCTATACTGGCCCTCCTCAGGCCATGAATCAATTTTGACTAAATCGTCTTGTTCGAAGTCTACCTAGTGACGAATATGTCTTGTGTCCCAAAAAGTTATGGCTCTGACCACAATTCGTATTAAATTAATATTTATTTATATTATATTCGTTCGTATATTCTGAACGCAGCGTTACCTTTACTCCTTATGTTATTCGAGTAAAAAAAGCAATCAAAAACAGGCCTTTACTATTTCACAAAGATTAACAATTTGAAATAAAAAAGGTATCGAATTCCAAAGGAAGTGGGTGACGTTTTAATTTTGTTTGTGATCATGAAGGGACGCCTGCGCCTTCAGATCAGATTACAAATTGTACAAGACTTTAATACTGTATGATTGACATAACGGAAATTTATTAAATTATTTGATATTATTCTATTTGTCTTATTATGTTAACATTTTTACATATCTATCTATAGTTCGGCGCCAACACATTTGAGCTACAATTACTTAAATATCTTTTGATGTAGTGGTCCCATTTTGAAGAAATAAAAACTTAATGTTACTTAAAATATAGGTTAATAATTGACAGTTATAAAGTCTTCCACAAGGCCAATAGTTTTTGCGTTATTAGCTAACACAGAAATATGTTACAGACAAACAGAAAAACACAAAAGAGTGAGAATTAAAAAAAAATGTATTTTTACTTTCTATTGCTATCTTAATGCCCTACAGCAATTACTTTTACCATTATTTAATGTACATATTTAGAATTTCTACTTTTTAATTATACGTATAGAATAGAAGAAGATAGGTAGAAGATTGCAATTATATATATAGGTGTCTTTGTTGTATTAGAAGTATCGATTGATACCTTCTAAATTATATGCTGATATTACCAAGAGTAATATAGAAGAAGTAATACAGAATATAGGCTGGCCCGTTGGCGCAGTGGGCAGTGACCCTGCCTTCTGCTCCGGTGGCCGTGGGTTCGATTCCCTCCTCGAGTCTGGGTGTATTATCCATATGTATGTAATTATATATTTCTAAAAAAAAATATTTGTGTATAACAGGCGGCGGTATGTCTAATATTCCCTTTTCTTCTCCTACTAAGCTTAAATTAAAAGCTTGTATTAGGAGTGGGTGCGACAATACCACAACGGCGGTGGGGTTTGAAGCGGGTACCTTGCGGATTTCAATCCATACCTTATACCGTTGAGCTATTGAGGCTCTCTTTATTTAGTAGACATTCGCTGAGAAAGTATATTTCGATAGGGCCAGATTAAGGAAACCTAAGGGCCTTCGCAATTTTACTCGCACGAAGCCACGGGAAACAGCTAGTCACTAAACTAAACTAGAATACTGAGTAAGACCTAAAATAGCCCTGATGTGGTTTTAAAATTTCATCTTCAATCAAGCTAATAGTAGTAACTGATCTTTCCTCTCTTTCTAGCTGCAGCGAAGTAGCATATCTCCGTCGCACGTGAGCTGGTGGCTTGCAGGCTATATCCTCAATGATCGGGTGCGTGCGCTGCAGCTGACAGGAGCTGAACGAGATGTCCAACAAGAAGCACTCGCCGCAAACAAGTGAGTAAACAGCCTTGTATAGTCGACCAAGAAATTGGTTTGCCACGCTAAGGTCGAATGTCGTTTGCACGTCAATTAGTTAAAAGGCTCAAAAACTGAACTTTGCACATAAATAACTTCTGCATTTAATTGCTAATGAGTAAATCTTGACGGGCAATCATTAAAGTCAGTTCTGACGGTTCTTTTAGAGACCAGGTGTTTGCTCATAAATCACGTCAGCAAAAGTCAACGACTGCAAGACATTCCTCTTTCACTACATACACGTTGTAAAAGATATCTTACCGGATACGCATCCCATGGGTTCAGTACTTGATTCTACACTCCCCAGTCGTGAAATTTTTCGTCGGCTGTTTCTTTAAACATACAATTTTTTTTTTATAATTTTTAATTGAATACTGTATAATATCATTATTATTATTTGTCCCAATGCAATTTTTAATCAGAAACAAATTTCTTCAATATTTTTACATCAAACCGCAATGTGTAACGGCTATAAGGCAACCAGCTAAATTTTAAAAGGTAAAAGGTTTAGTTAATTATTATAAGATTACTTTGAACCGATTTTCGTGATTATTTTTAAACTATGAATGACATAATAAAAATTGTTCCAGTCAAAGTTCTAGAGAATTCGATTTGCAACAACTTTGGTCCTCAGAAGTTTTCTAAAATAATTAAAATAAAGTAGATATTGAATTCGGCTACAAGCATGGCGCTACCTCTAATTACGATTAATATCACAAAGTGACATTAATCGGGTCCCACTGTTTTGCGTGCCTTCCGAAGCACGGAGGAGATCAGATATCAAATATAAACCAGTACTAGAACAGGTCACCCATCTATCACCCGGTCGCAGCCAGAGCAACTTAACTTAATGATTGACTCAAATGCCGACCACTGATTAGGCCACGACCTCCTGTCTGTTTCAATATTCCATTAATATACTTAAATAGATCAAACAAATATATCAGATTCTTTCGAAATGATACGACAATTTGATAAGCATTTCTTACTCATGTTACTACGATTATTTTTTTTGTGAATTTACTATTGCCAAATTAATATTTACAGCTTGTTACATTGAAGCTGTTTAATTTATCTTATAAATATAATTATTCCTTTTTAGGGTTCCGTAGCACTACAAGGAGCCCTTATAATTTCGCTCTGTCCGTCCGTCTGTCTGTCCGTAAGGTAATCCCCACCCTGGAATTTCCAAACTATTAGACGTAGAGACTTGAAATTTTCCATGTTGATAGAACATGCTAAAAACTCATTAGGAAAATATACTGAACGAAATTGGACAACAACTTTTGAGTCGTTGAACAAATAAGTTTATATCGTATCAGATACGGAACCCTTCTATATAAACGTGTCTTGACACGCTTTGAGCCATATTTTTTTCTTATGTTTTCAAACCAGTCAATCGATCATAAAAATTGTTGCATACAAGTTGTTAGAAAACTTCTGAAGGCAGATTATTCTACAATTTGCACGTGCGAGGGAGAAAGGATCTCGATGCAAGTACATTACGAGGTACATAACTGTTCTCGAGGGCCACAGAGATAACGCGAGCGAAGACGCAGGTTAAAGCAGGTTTAAATAAATATTATTTTAAGAATATTAGATTTCCTTTGAGTAATCTATAATCTTCTCATTGTCACTTCAGTTAAACTCTTTAAAAGCTCTTTATAAAAAGGATCGCGATGATAGCTCAGCAGTTTGGGGATTTGAACAGAGTTCCTTCCGGACTTCTACCGTTAAGCTGTAGAGGCTAATTTATTCAATAATAAATATGTTTTCTAAACTCTGTCTTTAAATAATTCCTACGTCTCTACAAGTCACTACAAGAGATACAGAACTTCAGCACAAGTTACTAAAACGTACTCACCCAACATCCTATTAACTTCTTTTTCAGTCATCCTCGTCTTCGACGTTTTTCATGGCGATTATCTGTAACAAGGGAACACTTACGTCATCGTTTTAAAGTCTAGCTTTAAAATAAGTATACTTAGATTTTACGTTTATTAACCTTTATATATTTCCCCATTGAACCATTGCGTACATTGTTTTAAACTTAGTGAAATAATGAAGCTATGAAGTTAAGTTTACTTTATCTCATTTCGGTACGGGCAAGTTGGAATTTGCTTTACCTTAAAATCGCTTCGCTCCAGTCACAACGAAATGTTAGCACGAAATTTTAGCTACACACAAACACTTAACTGAACTCATGAAGTTAATAACTGTTAAACACAAACATTACTTAACGAATGTTGTTTATATAGATTTCACATAGATTTTGAATTAACTTTGCTTAATATACGTAAAACATTATAAAGATTTTTTGAGTCCCCGTAGAAGCATCTCTACGAGGGTTGGAAGGCGGATAGCGGAAAAACACGAAACCAACCGAGAGTTGCCGAATGTTAATATCACACAGGACCGCACTGATACTTAAATTTTCAATCGCATTGTAAACTTCTATTTTAAGACGACATCAATATTAAAATAAGTCTAAGTTTAATATTTGTGACAATATTTCCGAATATTGAAATTTTAGAATTGCAAGAAATATTTATATCTGGTGTTTATGAAGTTCGATTTATATGCAGCTATACACGTTTTTAATACCTTCGTTTTTAAGAACACGAATAAACTAAGGTATAGCAATGTTAAAAAGGTCGAAATAAAATTTTACAACCAGTCCGTGCCTGAGTCACCCTGCAGTGAGGTCGTTCGACGCCATGTTTTTCACGCATGCGTCGAATTTTCCTCTGAGGAGCAATCGCTAAGCACTAAAATTTACGCACACATGTAAAAGGCTGTAGTGTTACCAGAATATTAAATTTATTTCAAATTTTTGTTGCGTTAAATAAAGACTGATGTGTTAAGATTAAATTGATAGTAATTTTGAATTTGTGTTCCAATTTTAAATTATTGTAATTGTTGCTTTCTTTTCGGTTGCGCGCGCATATGACATCCATATTGCCCTACTCTACTCCAAGCGCATTGACAGCAGAGCAAGGGATCAATATAATGACGTCACGCCATTGAACGCCGGATCGGAAGGCTTTCTCACTTCCCTTCGCGATACGGAAATATCTGCAGACTCGCCTGTCATAGTCGTTTTTCCTTTCAGTCACTCTTGCCATATAAGTCTTGCCTACTTATAACCCATCTCAAGTAAGCCGCACTCATTTGTCTGCTATTTTTAGTTGTCTCGACATTGCTTTGTAGTTGATGCGATAGAAAGTTTTATTTACTTTTTTCATGAGCGCTTATCTCACTTGATATCAAGTGGTGATGCGGTTAATTATGATACTACGAAAAATTTGAGATCGATTGATTTCTTTATCGTACGCATATACCGAAGATACACAAACTAAACTAAGACAAAATAACTTAAACAAAAATGTGTACAAAGGCGGACTTATTGCATTAAGGAATCCCTTCCAGCCAACATCTATAGCATATTAGATTAGGAATAAAAAATTAGATAAGTTAATAAGCAATAAAAACACTCCATCTCTGACACACTTGTAAAAGATAATCCCTCTCTATTTACTTTCAGATCTAGATTAAAACAATTCTATTTATCCTCTATTTAGTATGATAACCTTTTTTGTATTTATTTAGTTTACGTGATTATTTGTTTATTGTTATTTATTTATATTTTACACTCCTCTGTTTCACTTCTCTAGTACCTGCACCTTTCTCTTTCTACTATTTCTCCTACACTCGGGGATAACTGGAACAGATCTCTTATAGGGATAAGTTTATCCATTGTACACTTTTTTGTATTTAGTTTTTCTTTGTAAATTTTATTGGTACAATACTAAATAAAAAAAATACACTCATTTTTAATAAATTTCCGAAACAAAGATAAAAGAAATTATTAGGTTAAAAACTGACTCTCCTCTCCTCTTGTCATCAGAGACGACAATACTGTATCTACTCGAAAAGAGTGAGATTTTAACCAAATAAATTATACAATGAATGGAATGACTACAAATGAACTTTTGAGGGTGTACAAAACAGTACTGACTCTTTCATTTGGCGCTGCTCGAACAAGATATAAAAATCCACGATTCTAAAATAGGTCACAATAATAAAACGTTAATAGCAGTGCCATGCGCCAACATCGAGTACACTCCTCATATTCAAAGTACTCCAAGGCCGGTAACATTCCCCATTAGGACCGTACGATTCTATGATAATTGCTCCGCGTCATTTGTACCAAGTACGCAATTACAATGGAGCTGTACGATTTCATTTCAATACGATTTCTTCCTCTAGGGATGTCTTCCCAACGGATAAAGTCCCGTAGCTTTCGCGATAAGAGAATTGCGTAAACCATAAACGATCAAGAATGTATGGAGTGTTACTATGTACCTATAAACGAATTTCTCTTGGGTGTTCTCCAGGAAATCGAGTAGTCTATTGCGATATCAAATTATTGTTATGGCTTTGTTACCGAGTTTAAAAAGAGGAGTTAATCAAATAGAGTGAGTTGACTGAAATATGGAAACCGTTGTGCCTAAACCAGTGATTCACATATCACTTACTCTTCACGCACACTCAGTAGTCTACAGAAAGCTAAGAGAAACGCAGATTTCCCTATGTAAATGGGGATTCTTTTAATGAACTATGAGTCAACAATTTTTAACTCACATTGACCGAAGATATCCTACAACAAAACCTGCCGAATTAAGAAACCCACCATTTTTTCATAGTCGCTAAAAAAACCATTATATAGAAGTCGGGACGTGTGTGAATTTACAATATTCGTGTGTCATATAGAAAAATATATATAAAAAATAAAAAAAATACAAAATGTACAAACTATAACGTAAAGGAAAGGAATTTCATCCACAGCTTAGTAGGAGGGGAAAAGGGAATATTAGACATACCTAAAAAGTATTCCTAATATTCTTTAAAAAAAAAAAAAACATTCTCCTAATTATCAATATAGTGATAATAATAATTATTATTATGATTTTCTAATCAGGTTAGACTATATATTAGACTATAGTGGCTGTACCACGCGACTAACTCTGCATGGTTTTAGCGGTTTCGATAAATAATTACGGTTTTTAATTCTTCAGTGCGAAACTTTATAATTTTTTAAGAAACTGCAGTAGCCCTTCCTCTTATCCATATTTTACTCCTTGTAACATCTCTCAGTGCAAGGCTCGTCGAAATCGGACCAAAGATTATCCAGAGACAAACAGACAGACAGGCAGGCAAATAAAATTAACTTGCGTTTTTTTATAGGTATCGTTTAGATAGTAAGACAATTTGATTTCGACATTAAAACAGACACTTGAATTTTACATCTGATTTTTTTTTATGTTACAAGACGAGCAGGCAGCAGGCACCGAAGTGCCTACCGGCATCCATGGACATCTGCACGACCAGAAGGCCAGAAGATGCGCTGCCGGCCCTTAATGACGAGTTTAGGCCACCGGGAAGTTGATTTTTCAATTCAGCTTCAAATTAAAGATGTTTCATTCAAGTAGACTTTTACAAGCTCTTTTGAATCGTCAAACAGTTGAAAAGCTACCACTGATACGGAGGAGTCGAACCACGAGAAAAATCAGCAAGTAACTCATTAGTCACTCTTTTAAAAATTGTTCTTACAGAAATGAGTTTGTGACATTTTTTCATGTTAACTAAGAAGTATAAAACTGGAGCGACTCAACTCCAAGCAGTTTTATCTTTAATATAGTCTTGGACAGTATAATGTGCTTTACGAATAAGCGTATTTTTAACATGTAGTTTAAATTTAACTAGAGACTAATTTAATATTGCGTCTGGATTTTTTTTACATTAATTAAGACTCTTAATGAGTTATTTTTTTAAAGATTAATAGCAATACTTTTTAGGTTTGTCTTATATTCCCGTTTTCCCTACTAAGCTTAAATTTAAAGCGCTTTAAAAGGTCACACAACATATATTTTTCATATAAAATATATTGATTAAACTACTGTTATTCCTTCAAGCAAACAAACAAACAAATCTTGCGACTTCGCCCGCGTGAAATCAGTAATATCGTTAAATTTTGTGGATTTTTGGGTTAAGATGACCGACTGCCGCCTGACGTCATCTCCGTAAACTCCACAATCTCACGACGAGTATCACTCAGTGACATTAATCGGCACTCGCTGTTTTACCTGCTTTCCGAAATGATTAAAGAGTTCGCGTATTTGAAAACAAGCGTTAAGATTGGTCATCCATCTAACACCCGGCCGCGGTCAGAACTGCTTAACCTGGCTATCGCCTCAAATGCCGACTTTTTAACTATCGTTCTAGCATTGTCGGTAATGGCTCTGCAAATTTCTAAGTGTTTGTTTTTTTTTTTAGATAAAAGTGTCGTATACCACAAAGTTGTACTGAAGGAAATGCAAACAACGTATGGGGAAAGATTAAAGGTGTACAACTGTATGAATTGCAATATCTACGACAGCTCACTGGCGGAGTTTAAACAGCGACCCTGTAATGTTTGTAAGTTTTTTTTATCGTTATTGCTAATTTCATTCATTAATGCTAATAGCATTATTGCTAATGCTCAGTTAATGCTAATATAATTATTGCTAATGCTAATTTCATTCATTAATGCTAAAAACCAAAATAAGTTTTTAGTTAAATACACGAAAATAGCTGTATCTCAGTAATTAGCATTCGCATACCCTCCTCTATAGGTACGTACTATAGTTGTATGTATATATTTCAAACTCATCCATTTTCGTAAAATGTATCGACAGTTTTCTCTTCTCCTATTTATATGTACGTATTATAGAAAAACACGGAAGGCAGCTACAAAGTATATAATTTACAGCATCGAAATGATCAAGTGACAGTTAACCTAGCTAGTGATAGCTGTTGCCCTCCATTGAAGTATTTTTTTTTTATTTCCGTTCACAGTTTATAGTAGGTAAGTTTCTTTACAATCTTTATTTTTTTTTTTCATTAAAGAGACTGAAAGTGTTGGGAGCTCGACCTTTTTAATCCTCAGATTACACAAATATCTATCAACTTAAAGTTGCTATTTACGTGCCTTAATCATACACTGGGATAAAAAAATCGGTGATAAAATCGCAGATGGGAACAATTTTTGTAAAATATTTTATACTCTTTTTTATTTACCAAAAATGCATTTATTTTAATATGGAATTAAAGGTAATGTCAACATCTATCCGGTGAATGATCTTTAATCTCATATTTTAGAAAATGTTCTTTTTTTATGGCCTCATGTAAGATTTTTTGCACCCGAAGTACTCGACTCAGTGGGCGATTATTTCGAAAATTTCATCTTCTGCACCGGATACAAGCGTTCCAGGACCCATCCGAATATCGCATATCACTTTCTGTGATGCCGACATAAAATAGCTCTTATATGGGCAAATATAAAGTGCATAGTTGAATAAATACCGCTGTAAAGTGGTATAGTCCAGGAGAAAGGGCTACTTTTATTTGAGTTTATGATACTTCAAATAACTTAACTTATTTGTTTCAGTCTTTGTGTCTTAGGCCTTTTCAACATTGAATAAACAATAATTTACATTTTCAATTTTTTTATTGTAGTAAATTTTTACTTTACTTTAATTATGATATATTGAAATGATAATTACATAACCTAAAAATTTTCTCTTCATATATTTGTTTCCTTGCGGAGAATGTGCGGGAAGAGGCCTTTACCCAGCACTGGGAGAAAAAAGGCTGTGGATGATGCTGTATGATGATATTTGTTTCAATCTTCTTTTATATTTCATCTAAAAAGTTCTTTAACTTAAGCTCACCAAAAACGATTATAAAACCAGCCATTACGCGGTGGAGGCAGGAGCAAGATCCCAGCAAATCCTAGTAGCAAAATGATGACCCATTCTAGCAATGGTTTATATTTGATATCCGACCTCCTCCGTGTTTCGGAAGGCACGTAAATCATAGGACCCGATTAATGTCACTTTGTGATAGTAGTCGTATAGTTGTAGAGATCGTAGGGATTCCGAGGATGACGTCAGATGGCAATCGGTCATCTCAACTTGCCCCACAGCCACATCCTCTGAAATCTAAGATATCTAAATGCAAATCATTATAATTAACTGGCGAATTTGGCTAGGATAAATAGAAGCCAGGATAAGTAAGCTAAAATAAATAAAGGCCAAGAAAAATAAAATAAATAAAGGCCAAGAAAAATAAATTAAATAAAGGCCAAGAAAAATAAAATAAATAAAGGCCAAGAAAAATATAATATGTAAAGGCCAAGAAAAATAAAGGGACGCGAAGTGATTCGGTACATTTTATTCTAAACAGGAAAACAAATTCCCAGTAGCCCCCGTAATCAGAGTTTAATAAAATCGAAAATTGTGTTTGTCGTAAAACTTAATAAACGGAAGGGAACAGGAATTGGGCAAACACTTATGCCTCACGTTGTAAGATATTTATTAGAAAATTACGGATTTAGAGGAGCTTGTAATGTATATTTTATAAAAATTTTAACATACGCACACCATCCATTACATACAGTATAATTGTGCCATATTTCATACTCCTCCGTTTTTCCGTCCTCCGGATTTTCCGAAAACGGTATTAAGTTCACACAGTTCACAAGCTTCACGTATTAACTAATATCTATATAAAAGGCATTAATATCGATAAAAATGCTTTATAAGTTACATTGTATTATTGTAAGCAAAATAATATTGTGTATTTATCTTTTTTTAAACTTTATTAACATTATTATACTGTTTGTTTAAAACAAATAAATTATGGGAAATTTATTTATTAGAATAAATAAATTGTGGATAATATATTTATTCTGTATAAACAATGCAGCTCTTTCTCTCTTCTCTCAAGGAAATTAATTTTGTTGCAGATAAGGCCCCGTCGGAAGCTACGTTCCGTGGAGCGGAGTTCCTCTCGTACGACCTGACCCAAACTGGTGGGGAACCCATTGTCAGTACACAGGACGCCATCTCGCTCTACTTCAAAACACGACAACCAAACGGCCTGCTGTTTTATACAGGTTTCTATCTATTTTTAATACCTTTTCTTGCAATTTTTTAAAAGTCTTAGCACTTTCTTGGTCGACTATACATACTACAATACTGTTTTGAAAACTGTGATATGTTTGGTTGGTTCCCTGAGAGAGAAAGAGAGAGTTTAGGTTATAGTGGCACCCAATAGTCGTTACCTAAAAATCTTCATAAAAGTTTTGCAGGAAAGAACACGAGAATGTCAGGTAGGTATACCCAAAACAGTCTTAGTATTCTAGTCTAGTGTTAAATATTTACTTGGCAACAAGGTTATGTGTTAAGTGCATAAACGTTCTTAGTAATATAAAATCGCTTCTAACACAGCTAACTAATGACTGAGGTAACCTGTATAATGAATCACAGGTAAGGAGCAGCCTCTAGAGGTGGGTGCACCTGTAACATATTATGATGACAAAATACGGAGCTCTTTTAAAGATGTAATTTACGGATTCCTTACATTAATATCATAGTCAATATTTTATTATTCTTCTTCTTTTTTAAATTATTAATACGAAATTATATATTACTCATGATACTCTTAATATACCACTCGTATTATTTTGTTGTAAAATTCTTTATTGTCCTACATCGTGTAATTTTCTTAATTTTTAATGTGAAAATTGATGTATAATATTTGTACGTCACTTTATGTTAACAATGCCAAAAGGCGAATATCTGAATAAGCACTTTAAAACATTGCGATCGCTTATTGGAGTGCACTTATACTATATGGTGACGTCATACGCTCTGCTGGTGTTTTTGCTATTATAGCGGATTGTTGTAATTTGTATTTTCCCTTTTTCTATTAATCCCTATTAATATCGCTCGCAATATTAAATAAATATGTTTGTTAAGCTCTATGCATCTTATTTTACCAGATAAATGTTTAATTTAAATGATTTCCCATTACTGCCATGGCGCCTATTGTATTAAACCTTTAGTTGTATATAATTATCTTATTAAGTATTCGTTTCAAAATATAATAATTTAAATAACTGATAGAATCAGGCGTTACTTTGCGGAAATTCACGACCTGCGTGAAATACTAAACTACTTTGCTTAAATCAGCGAAAAAAGCGAATTTCGAAGCGAAGCGAACTTCATTCGCGGATTTAAGCAAAATAGTTTAGAATTTCACGCATGTCATGGATTTCCGGAAAGTTGAGGAGGTCGTGGCCTAATCGGTGGTCGGCATTTGAGTCGATCGCTAAGTTAAGTTGCTCTGGCTGCGACCGGGTTAAAAGAATTTTTCAAATCGGTCCAGTAGTTGCTAAGATTAGCGCGTTCAAACAAACAAACTCGTCAGCTTTATATATTAAGTATAGATTAGTATAGATAATAAATTCAAAGCAACCAGATTTCCCTCCTTATAAAAGTTGTTGTTACGGTAAGAAATCTTGAAAAAATATATGACAATAAGAGGAGTGGAAAAGAAGAAGATAAAACAAGTGTAATTATTATTAAAAATGTCATTATTAAAAAGTATATCAAAAATTAATAAACCACACTTTCATATTTATATTTGTGAAAGTAACGTTCTCACGTCTTAACCGATGAACCAATTTAGATGAATTTCGGTATGGAGATAGTTTAACACTAAAAGAAAGATATAGGATATTTCTTGTCGCAAAAATTTATGGTAACTTATAGATTCTCCTAAGGTTACCTAAGTCACTGAATTCACGTGCATGAAGCTTATAAGTATTTATTTAAAAAATACATGTAAACGTAAACATAAAGGCAGTGAATCCAATTAACGAACACAGGTGTGACATTGCTGTAATCAAAACAAATCAGACAAATATTTAGGTGAGGAACGACAATCTGGACTTCGTCCAGTTAACATTAATATCTTCTTCATTTTATTTTATTAACATCTAAGATTTCAATATTCTTCTACAGTCCTAGTTTCTTTTTCGGGTTTCTATATTCTTTGCAAATCTTTTTCTGGCCAGCAACATTGCTTTTCTCTAGCTTTGATTTTAAGTACTTTTCAATCAATCAATCGCTTATTTGGATAGATATGGTAAAGAGGAAGACCTCTTAAAAATAAGTTTCTGACGTCCAAAAGTCAATATTACACTTAATTAAAAAAAACGTCCACAGAATAGAAAGAATTATCTATTATTTATATATAATTTATAAACTAAAATTAACCATTTTAATAAGATTCGGTAATTTATTAAAAAAATTATGGACGTACAATAACAATTTCTGCTGAAAATTTCTAAATTTTGTTTTGGCTGGCTGGTTGAGGGTACCTACCTTTTTTTAAAATATATATAACAAGGGGCAAACGAGCAGGCGATACTCTTAAGTCACTACCGACGTCCATGGACAACTGCAACACCAGGGGGATCCTGAATGATCATGCGATGTGACCGAGGACATTGTAACTACACAAAGTTTTGTAGAACTTTGTAGACTTCGAGGACAAAGATATATTAATATTATCACACCCTTGTCTTTATGATACATGTAATATTTAAAAAGTAAGCGCATTTTAAATAGGTATATAGACAGGCTAAACTTTCGGTTACTGCACATTAAAAAAATTAACTTAACTAGCGTATTAACGGCAATATTAGTCATACGTCAAAGTATTCCTATTAGTGCCCCCCTCCTAATATTTCCAAAGTGTTTAACTTTTTGGTTTCTTTGATAGTAGATTGTTGAACCGAGCACGAAGTGAGACATTAATGCACGAGTGTTATGTTGTCGTGCATTAATTACTCACTTAAACAAGTTGCGTAATGTAATTTTCTTTCAACTACATCGCTGTCTATTTCCATTTTTTAAACTTTTCTTACTAAATCTTTAGCATCAATAATAATTTTTAAAATGGTTATAGAATGCGCGCCATTTTTTTTTTCGAATTTATTCAATCAATTTCTATTTTCAGCCAGTACTTTTTTGATTCAATGCATACATTTTTGAAAATAGGAATAGACAGCAATGTAGTTGAAAGAAAAGTAGAATACACCTTGCTGAAGTGAGTCATTAATGCACTAGCGCATTAATAACTCACTTTGCGCTCGCCCTACCCCCTAGCATTTCCAAACTATAAGACGTAAAGACTTGAAATTTTCCATGTTGATAGAACATGCCAAATACTTAGCAAAATTATTTTGAACGAAATGGAACAACTTTTGAGGGTAACAAATACGTTTATAGCGTATCCGATACGGAACGCTTCTATATAAGCGTGTCTTGACACGCTTTTGGCCATTTTTATTAGGCAAAGTTACTGATTTTTTTCTGCTAAGAATAAAAATAGTCGGAATATAAAAATGGCGCTCGAGGCTTTTTGCCGGTATGATCGTAAACCACCCCGTCGCGGACAGGAAAACGTATAACAATGAAAAAGCAATTTTTGCGACAATCCCACCGACCTATTGTCGATTCAGTACGCCCCTAAACGTTTCCATTTCACACGCAGCTATTTTTCCTACATGTTTTGTACCTTTCAAACGGAATACATAAAGCAGTAAAGGCTCAAACTATTATTACGTAGCGATAAATTACTGTCGTTTTAATTGAGGGCTATTAATGTAAAGCATAAAAAACGAAACTACTTTGCTTTAATCCGCGAATGAATACGAGGGAAAATCGGTGTAATGCTGCAACCCGAAAGCTACATTGTAATATGATAATATTTCTTATCTATAGATAAGAAATATTGTCATATTACAATAAAAAACATTATTTTCTAATCCACTATATACAATTTAATAGTTAGTATTAGTCAATTATGTCTACTAGTATATTAGTATCTGCTACTTCTACTGACACGATAAAGTAAAGGAAATATCGTAAAATATATCTGATGTTTTAATTACTATAACCAATTTCTTAAAACTTAAGAATTATGATGAAACTGAAGAACTTTTAAAAACAAATATAGTCGACCAAGAAATTGGTTTGCCACGCTAAAGTTCGAAAGTCGCTTGAAATTCAGTCAAATACTTAAAAGGCTTCATGGTATACGTCAAAAATAACAATAACCCTAAGCAATATTTTCTTTAACTAGGAGCTGTTATACAAAATGGTAAAGCACTTTCTCGGTCGACTATACAATATTTGATATTTAATTGACAATTCGTTATGTATACTTACACATACACATCCACGCCCACAAACACATACATATTATACACGCATACATAAACACGAATGCACACCAACATCCTATAAATTAATACTTAAAGCATGTAAAATTCAAATGCATCTTATTAAGGGTCAAAGTGGAAGGACTACTGCGAATTTATATGATCATTTTATGGTGATTCTAAGTATAATTGTCGTTAATTATTTGGCACCTATATATGTATATGTTGTGTAATTGTTCTCTAAGATGTGTTTAAATAAATACATTGTGTTAACCATGTTTTTATTTCAATTTATAATTGCATAGATGGACCCAGTAACTTTAAACGTTCAATATTTTTAGAAAAACCTGTAATAAAATATTTTTAATATCTTTTATAAAATATCTGAGGGCTAAAATGTAAATAGCGTTTCTTGATTTATACGTCCTTAAAACAAAAACTGTATGATTAAGCAACCTATTAGGTAAAAGCACTTTTGCAACGCAACTGAAATCTGCTTAGCATTACAAATCTTAATCAGTAGTCATTTACCAGGTGCGTCACCTGCCCGTTTGCTTCTCGCCTCTTTCCTTTTTGTTATTTTTTAAAAATTTTATATTACAAAGGGCAAACGAGCAGGCCGTTCGTCACCTGAGTTCTAACATCACGCCCATGGGCTATGCGTTGTCTAAAAAGAGGTTCAGACCATCGGGAACTCTCACAAATAAGGAAATCAAAGAGCAATACCATAAATTGAAATTTTGTATACAATGAATTTTTAAAATTACATCAAAATTAAGTAGTGATATTTAAATTTCTTATAATACTGGCTGTTGCCCGAAATTGGTGAAATTTATTAAAATTTTAGCAGATTCAATTTTAAGTGCGTCACCCTTATTCTTTTTCTGCCATAAAAAAATATTAAATAATAATAAACAAATTTGATTTATTTCAGGTAAAGTACAACCATATTATACAATGAAATGACAATGACATAATACACAATTGATTTGACATAATTAAAATCTCCCATTAAACAATTAAAAGTTATATAAAGTGGCTCATTTTATTCCTAATAAAATTGGCTATCAGTTTGTAAAAGATTCATCAATTTTTTTTTTTTTTGATTTCTTTATTGTACACATAAAAAAAAACAGAAACAAAATACATAACGTAAACTAAAACAAGCGAATATAAGAATGTGTAAACCTTTAATTAGAGGTTGCAGTCCTTTCGGTCTGCTGCCGAAGTGGGCCAGTACCTCTTTCTTAATTAACATCGGCGTTAAGTGACGGCAATACTGTCAAGTGATGGTATCGTTATCGCGTTCGTTCGGTTTGTGAGACTTCCGTCGCTGCGAGCGTTCACCGCCTAGCGATATTATGCATATTGTATTTTTTTTTGTACATAAAATATATTACGGACAATTCCTTTTCGGGCGAGACTATATTGGAAAATTCCGAGGCTGATTTTTTTTCAACCATTGGCAGAATAATACACGTATATATTTATTCCGTTTCAATTTTTCGGTCAAAATAATATTGATCAACGTTTATTTTTTTACTAAATTGGACGTTACATTTTTGATTTAAAATTTGTGCAATAAATTTGAATCTGAGTTATGCCGGCGCCAGACATATCTTAAATGGCTTGTACATTTTTGTCCTTGAAGTCTACAAAATTATACAAAACTTTGCGCAGCTACGCAAAGTCCCCGGCCACATTACATGATCATTGAAATGATCATTCAAATGAAGCTATGTCTGGTGTGATCAATCTTTTTTTTTTTCAAAATTGGACGTTACATTTTTGATTTAAAATATGTGCAATAAATTTGAATCTGAGTAATGCCGGCGCCAGACATATCTTAAAGTGTTTGTACATTTTTGTCCTTGAAGTCCACAAAGTACTACAAAACTTTGTACAGTTACACTAAGTCCCCGGCCACACCCCGCCACTTCGTTCTTATCTAAACTCTAGTCTTAATATATGTACATATATAAATTACGCGTCACGTTGTTTGTCCGTGATGGACTCCTAAACTACTCAACCGATTTTAATGAAATTTGCACACCGTATGCAATTTGATCCAACTTGAAAGATAGGATAGCTTACATCTCAATGTATAGTCTCAAATAAAAGTAAGTCGCTGAAATGTATGCACATGCACGCGCATAACTACCGAACGACGGCACCAAATTGGATGATTTCTTTTTTGTTGTGTTCGTTATTGTTAGGACAAGGTTTGTCTAATAAAAAAGGAATGGCAAAGCGAAAGCGAAAAATAAATGGAACAGAAATGGGAGGGGAACGGGAACGGGGAATAATGTTATAGTGAATTAGAATGTATTAAATAATAAATAACCCAACGTTTCGGCAGGATAACGTCTGCCAAATCTGCTAGTTTGTAATATTGTTTAGCATAAACACGTAGTATTAGAAGTCGGCAAACCTTGTGATATCGAAACTCACCACACATTATAACTCGTTAAAGAATGAACAAGTTCATTTCAAGCGAAAGCCACCAAGCTAAGGGTTAACCAGAATTAATCCATTCCGAAAATGTTCCTTCGAGAGTGGATTGTTCATAGGTTAGGATTTTACATGGCTTTCCTGAAACATAAAAGCGGTAAAATGTAGATTAAAATTATATGGTTTTCTTAATAGCGTTAACAATGGTGGTTATTATATAATATGTATTACTTTAAAATTATCCTCTAATATTTGTAATATATTATGTTTATATTTAGTTTCATAAATTATATTAATCTAGATGCTCTGTCTACAGTACAGATTTTTGTTAAAATTATATTTTTACTTTTTTTCTTATTACTGCTCCTGTACATGTATAAGTTATTTAAAGTAGAAACTTTACTGGTATAGGCATAGTCTTATATAATATTAGACTCTAAATTTTGTAATTACTGTTTGTTTCTCTAATAAACATAAAATAAAATATTAATTGTGCAACACGTTGAATACAAACATTGCTTCACAAAGACATTAACTCTCCTACAAGCAACGAAGAATTCACTTTTAGTTATACTAATAAAATTAAATACACAATACTATATAATAGGTGCGAATCAAAAAGGGAAAGATAATATTACCTTTTAAGTCTACTATTGCTGTAAGAAATGATTCTCGTAAAGCGATCACTGTTTTGTACGTTTTCGAATTGCAGTTTATATTCAAATACGATTCTTCTTATTTCTTTATTAATATGGCGCGATAACTTGATCGATTGAAACGACTTGTTTGTTAGCTAAATCCTTTATTAGTGCTCTCTTATCCTAACAGGAACATGTTTAAACAGAGAGAGGCCCCACTATCACTACACCTCCCACGAAATAGAAAAGAAATATACAAATTTCATTTTTTTAACCAAAGAATATTATGAAAAAGGAACAAAAAAATCTGTATTAATAACCAATTCATAAAATAAAAAGAAGAAAGCGATCAATAAAACTAGCTACAAGAGCTACCTACACCCATTTAAAATAATATAAAAGTATAATTATAATCTAGGTAAACTAATTAAGTTTCAATTTTAGTGACATGTTTCTTACTCGTAACATTATCTCTTTTAATGTTTTTCTTTTTTTCCTAATATTTTTTTTCTTTCATAATATTTTTTTTCTCACTCTCGGGGGGCCCGGACTAGTCCCATATGATTATTATTATTATATACATTTTTCTTGATAAACCTTCTGTTTCGTACTTTTTACTTACAATAGCTTCTTCTTGTTCCCATCTATGTTATCTTAATTTAAGTTAAAATTGTAATTAGGCTTAGTAAGAGGAATAAAAGATTTATTATTATTATTTGATATACAGATAACACATAAACAGGATACAAAAAACCTTAAAATAAATAAACGCTCTAAAACTATAGTAGCAATCTTTCGGGTAACTATTGGATATCGGATTTTAAATACAGATAGGGGTGATGAGTGTAATACTTACCGGTTAGGTAGGCAACAGTTCGCGGAGTGAGCTGGAACTTGTCTCGGTCGGGGCGAGCAGCCAGCGACAGTAAAGCGGCGAGCACACGGCACGTGCGCGACACGGTCCCAGGGGCCGGATGCCGAAAACCTTTCAGCAGGTGTCCAACGAGCGCAAAGTGAAAGTTGGACCGGAAACTGGCAACACGACATTTCAGCTAAAACCTCGACCCATAAAAAACTTAAAAGAATATAAATAATTATCAAAATAAATGACACTAAAATGGTAATAAATATTTTAACTAAAATCATTTGTGAAATTAACATATGTTATCTTACCATAGTATAATGTAAAACTTGCATAGTATGAAGTTTTAAACATAACGCATTTTAATATACTGGAAAGCCTTACCTCAGTCCAACAGCGTGGTCAAGTTGCTTGAAATGCCATTCCAGTGGCTCTCTAGTTTCCATCATTAGTTGTTCGAATGGCTGAAAATTTATAGTAAATAACTCCTAGGAAGTTCTCGTTATATGTTGACACAAAAACCGAAAATTTTCTACCTCAATAAATAATCTACGAGATGTCATGATCGGGAGAGTGTTTTGCAGGGATTAATTTTGAGTCCTATAACATTTCTTATTTATAACGATAAAACAGTGTTTAAATAAGCATTCAACTTCAAGCAAAAAGATTTAAATTGATTAATTTCATATATAATCACAAAATTATTATTATTTTAAATACAATTAAAAGGTCACCTTATTATCAAATGCTCCTTGTGAGTCTAATGTATGCAAGTTCTGCTCCATAAGCGCGAGTCCTGCCGCGTATAACGTTGGGTCATCGAGCTGAAGTACGGACAATGCTACCCAGAATAAGGCTTTGTGGATTGGTGATTCCTATGGAAGGGCATGCAAAAACATATTACGAAAATTCAGAGAAATAAATTGCTTCCATAAAAGACGAATTGATAAAAATAGGAGTCTAATTAAAAGTTGGCTTGAACTAAATGTGTTCGGTCCTTCGAATTCATTGCAACATATTAGCGTACAATTATACTTACTGGATGTAGAAGAGGTTGTAATCTCGTCAAACACATTATAATTGCCTCCAATAGAGCCAAATCGTTGAATGACTCTAAAGCTTTCACAAGTATACGTAGAAGTTGCTTCATATCGCCGTCAGTCACATTTTTACCTAAAGATTTAAATTTTTGGATGGAGTTTTATTAATTTAATAATTTGATTACATAAACTCTTGTAAGTTTATAACAATTGACTCACTTATACAACCGAAGACGATAAGAGCACGAGGCTGCAACGCCGGATTAAAACAGAAAGCAAAACTTTTGGCCAATAATGTCCTGTAAGAAAGGATATCCTGCATTATTACAATATCACACGTATTTTTTTTAAAATATGATATTGTTAGATTTATGATTTATCCTATTTAAGGGTTTTTAAAATATTTATGATAAACTTTTTTTTAACTTAGTCATTTAATCGCAAAGCTGTTGAACCTTGTTTAACCGACTTCAAAAAAATGAGGAGGTTATCAATTCTACAGTATGTTTTTTGTATGTGTGTTACGAGAACGCTCATTCATTTACGAACAGAATTTGATGATTCTTTTCTTTGTTTGGTAGACAATACTTCAGAGATGGTCCCATATAAATTTTATCGAAATCAACCGAGCGGTTTTTGAGAAATCAACAAAAGTCAAATTAATGTACATGTACATAGTTATATGGCGACGATATTTTCGTCGACATATAACTATGTTTATGTACATTTCTTGGTGTTTATTGAAGGCGGTTTTCAATTTTTACTTAAAAATATTTCTTTTATTGCTTGTGGCTAAGGGTAGGTGCGACGATAGCTGCGTCCGAGTTTATTTTGGGCACATTTCGGGTTCTGTCCGCGGTCCATACTTTTACCAACCGGACTATCGATTCTTAACAATGTATCTACACTTACCACGTGTCCAGCCAGTCGCAGTCAGGGATATCACGCATGCAGGCCTCCATTATCTCCAGCAACGCATCCGCGATTGTCTCCAAGGACTGAAGTGGTAGTCGCTCGCGATCAGACTGCGAACTTGCGCCCACTGCTGGGCCTATGTTCCCTGTTAAACCTGGGACAACTCCGCTACAAACTCCACCGCTTCCATCCGAACACGTATACGAGTCCATGTACCTGATAGTTAAATTGCGACTGTACTTTTAGACGTCTGTATGATTTAATTTAAAAATCGTAATATTTATAACATTATAGTCATTTCTAAAATGAGAGCCCCTGAAAAGCCAGACTTACGGTATTTTGTAAAAGCTGAAATTTTGTCAACGCATGCTTTCTATACAGGTAGGAACAATGGCCTATTATGAAGTTTGTTTGATCGTGGCTTTGGCAAGTATACGGCACTAGAGATGTAAAAAAATGTTAATTTACATTATTGTCACCTCTAGTTGTTTAAGGGCTCTTAGTTTATTTAGCAATTTATTACAAAAATATGGCTGATACTCACCAGTCAGCCGCGTGTCGGTTGTACGGACTTCTAAATGCCGTCACCGCAGCAGACTTCACTTTAGATATTCCAAACATCTGGTAGAACTTGGGCAAGGCAAATTCATCGAGAGACAGCATAAGTACACGCTGTGTTTCCTCTAAAATAAGAAATTTGGAATTTTTAATCTCGTTCCTATTCTTTTTGCAATACAATGTCGTACCACTTTTATTTTCGATGTAATTCAGCGAATACAATAAGGGTATAATCGCAATAAGGGGCTACGAGTTCGCTTCCAGGTTTGAAATACACCTAGAATTTATATTACAGTATGCTTAGCCAAAATGTATAATTCTGTACGTGTATACTGTATGATTAGAATTTTCAAAAACAACAGAAACGATTTTGATAAAATTTTAGTCTGTATTCAAATACACTAATTCAAGTCTTTGTATGTTTTGCATTTGCTGTTGGGAGCGTTAGGTGGCGCTTTAATTATTTATTGTTTCGAGAACAGTCTTTTGTCTCTCGCGAGTTCTCTTAGTAGGGGGACATTAATTGGCGATTTCGGAACACCCAAATAAAGGGTACTGACCGGAAAAGGTAGGCGAATTGCAAGTGCACAACGAGTGGATGATGTTGATGACGAGGCCGTGCGTCGCGGCGCGCATGGACACCGTGCCGGAGCACACCAGGAACGTGACCGTGTGGAACAGGTACGGGAGGTGACGGGCCACGTCCAAACAGTTGTTAAACGACAGCATTAACTGATGACAAGAACACAAGGTGTGGAGACATGCACTGTGTTTGGGTAGGGCTGTTTTTTTAACACGCATCTGGTCACACTGTGTGCAATTAACAACATTACTTTTTTCGATACATAAATTGTCTCTGAATTTTGCACTCGAATAGCCGATACACACTTTTCGATAAATCATTGCGAAAAACTGTGCAGTTTTATATACAATGATTTTCCATACACACAAGATAGTTTACACTATTCAGTTTTTCGCAACGATTTATCGAAACACGTGTAGCGGCTAAATGTATAAATAAGAACGCGAGAAAAAAATAAGTTTTTTGGAAAGTAAAGCAAGCTAACTTGCAAGATACTTAATTACTTAAGGCCGGTATTCAGTTTTAGTAAAAGCATAAAAATTAATTGCCTTAAGCAAGATTACACCGTGTCCAAAATTTTTAAACATTCGTAATGTGGCGTATAATAATATATCAATACCTTCCCTGACATTGGTGATAGGACCTAGTTCTTACCAAATATCTGGCGAGTATAGCGATGTCGTCCCACATCACGTGTTGCTCCAGCATAGCCGTGGGCGTATGTCGGGTCTTATCAACCACCTACACCGATAAACATCAATAAGTTTTTTTTTATATATGATACAAGGGGACAGACGAGCAGGCAGCAGGCACCGAAGTGCCTACCGACGCCCATGGACATCTGCACGACCAGAAGGCAAAAATATGGCAAATCTAGATAGGAGTTTTGAAAAATAATTTCATTCGGAGTGTAGTTCATAAATCAAAATAAAAATTACAAGGCAATATATTTAATTATATCTTATATAATATATACAAACACATATGTGATAAAACATTGTTTATAATTTTTATTTACATTAAAAATGACCCTCATTGTAAAAAAAAACTTTACAGAAAAGTTGTTGACAGATTCAGGAGTGAAATTCTATTACATTCATAGTATTTTTTTTGTTCTTAATATATATGAATATTGTTTTTAACATTTAACTAAATATTATTGTAAAATTTGAGAACCATTGTACATACCTCAATTCAGAGGTTATTATCAATATTTAATTATAAGCTTCACTTAGTAACTTTAACTCAGTCCAATAATTATAAAGTCCAGCCAAAGTCAAAAGTACAGTTAAGGTCAAAAGTCAAACACTATCTTTGACTTTAACTTAAATTTAATGCAGTCCAATAATTATAAAGTCAAGTCAAAGTGAAAAATCAAGTCAAAGACTTTCTTTAACTTGACTTAACTTTAATTCAGTCCAATAATTATATACATAAAACTATGAGCTAGCAATGCACTAAAAAAATATATAGCCTATTATTATACTCATAAATCTCTACTACTTACAACAAATCTGCTTAGATGTTCTTTCGTGATGTAACTATATTTAGCAATAAAGGGAAGCTCTTCGTTTTATTGCCTTAAGAAAAAAAAAAAACTTAAATTATATTCCTTATTTAAACTTGCATTAATAGAATATATATTGTGCAAAATATTATAGAGGTCTTAAAACGATTATCATAGCGAATCGGATCCAGAAGGATATTCAGTTCATCCTTTCAGGGTCTGTTGGTACTTGTAAGGTACTTTGTCTAAGTCTCAGATCTATATATCGGTTCACGAGCAAGACCGAGTCAAATGTCGGAGACAGGAGACCGCAACGGTCACTGGTCCTATGGCAATGTATGAGACACGAGATAGCGTTCATACATAGTGAGTGTTGCGGTCTCATTATTCACTATGCTTATCGTCCTATCGCCTTTGGTATATTATATACTGAACGTCCCATATAGCACACATTGTTATAATGTGTTATTTAGTTTTTTTTTTTTTTTATATATATATAGGACCGCCATCGGTTGAATATATTTATATAATGATAAAAAGTAACCGAAAAATACTCTAAATAACACGCGCGCTATTTAACCGCTATATTAATTTCGGCAAACTACATTTACTCCAAATTTGTTTAGATAAACGTCGCGTACAATAAATTAGCGGTGAAATGTGCTGTTAAGTCGAACGTAAATTATATCTTTAGTCATTCCTTAAATGGGGTAAAGATGATCTTGTTATCTTACTGTTTCAGTCATAAAGGTTAAGGAAATAAATAAATTTAAATTTAGACAGTGCCAACATATTCTCTCAGACTTCATTTTCACGGGAGCCTTTGTTTACCGCGCGTTAAAAAAGCGTTAAAGAACCGTAACGGTAACGTTTTTATAACGCGACGCTTTTGTATCTAGCAATGTTCAGTATAACATATTCAACGCTGTATATATACATATCTAGACTAATATATAAAGCTGAAGAGTTTGTTTGCTTGCTTGAACGCGCTAATCTCAGAAACTACTGGTCCGATTTGAAAAATTCTTTCAGTGTTAGATAGCCTCTTTATATATATTATATACGGTTGTCATGACGCTTTGACACCGTTCAATAATAAAATGAATTTGTCTATAAAACAAATAACATTTTATACTCCCCCGTTAGCGAAAGGCGGTGGGGTTTGAACCGGGTACCTTGCGGATTTCAGTCCATACCTTATACCGTTGAGCTATTGAGGCTCTAATATAAAAAAGCCTTAAGAATAAATAGCTATCAGACATTTTATCAGGACTGTGAAATAGGCCTTATAAAATCTTATTGTCCTATTTTGACGGAAAACTAAAATAGATATATACTTGAAAGCTAGCAAATAAAATCATATTAGGCTCTCAAGGATGACACGAGGCTGCGGCGGAGCCAAATATTACTTATGATAGTATTAATTTGTCTAGAAGATATTAGACAGTCTAACCTTACCGTGACATCATATATTCTCTTTAACAAAAACAAACATTTAATACTAGCTGTTACACACGTTCAGGTGAAATTTGACGCTTCTTATCTTTTTTTTATGTGACAAGGGGCAAACGGGCAGGCAGCTACGTGCCTACTGACGCCCATGGACATCTGTACGACCTGGAGGCAAGCAGATGCGTTGCCGGTTTTAATGACGAGTTTAGGCCATCGGTTAGCCCTTCCAATGAGATTTATTATATATTTGATTCTTAAAAGGAGGAATTGACTGCAGTAGTGTTTAAGGTAAACATTGTAGTGCCAAAAGTTCGACAGAAAGATACATTATATAGAGAGGAATGAAGGAAGTAGACAATAAGCAGACAATATCCCCGATGGTAAGAGAAATACTATATCTATACTAATATATAAAGCTGAAGAGTTTATTTGTTTGTTTGCTTGAACGCGCTAATCTCAGAAACTACTTACTGGTCCGATTTGAAAACTTCTTTCAGTGCTAGATAGCCCATTTATCGAGGAAGACTATATATATGGTCACGCTAAAACTGAATCTATTGTATTTTACCTAATTTTACGCGAACACAGCTAATATTAAAAAATGTGCTAGTATTAAATAAAAGCGTAATGCCGGGACCAAGGGAAATGGGGATTTATTTTTATATAAGTATATCTACTTTATTTTTGTTACTTAATTTTCTGTCTTTAATATTTTATCAAGGTATAAAATCTCAAACTAACTTTTTTACATTTTAGGTAGTTTTAACGTGGTTTCTTTTATGTTTCTAATAGAAACAAACTCATTGCACGTGCTGCTTATGCCGTGGACACTTAAAAAACCTTTAAAATAATAGACATGGCTATACCATTATCTAGCGGTTTCCGATATTATTACAAAAGCGCAAAAGCATCTAATTTCTTAGCGATGTGGCAAGCTTGCATTCATTTTTGTAAAAATGTGGCCCTTGCCTGTCAAGAGGTTGCCGACATCTACCTTAGCCTATTCCTAGATTTTTTTATAGAGTTTTCTTGTTTAATTTATTCAGATGGCGCCGTAACAAGTAGTTGTCATGAATAATTGAATACTTTATTATAATATTACAACATAAGATACAGGCATAAGATACAGATTTCAAACTCTATGATTTTCTAGAATAATTCTACGATATATAATAGAATAAACAGTTTTCTATTAAATTCAAATGTAAAACACTTCATTCAATCACACAATTTTACTGAAACAAAAGACAATGCATGGTTCAAGGAAATAAGATTTAAATAACATAATAAATAAAAAATGGCCAAAGAGTGTGTCAAGATACGCTCAAATAGAAGGGTTCCGTATCTGATACGCTATAAACGTATTTGTAAAATAAAAAGTTACTACAAAAGTAGTTCTCCGATTTCGCTCAAAATAATTTCCCTAATGAGTTTTAGCATGTTTTGTCAACAAGGAAAATTTCAAATCTCTACGTCTAATAGTTTGGATTTGCAAGGCGGACTAGTCTATCATAGGGCAAAAGCATTAAATATAAAAGCTACATATCATAGCTACATAACTCATTAAAGAAATACAGTCGAATGCACGGGATGCAAATATTTTTGCTCTCCTGTGGCACACATTAAACTATAATAAGTAGAAAATTTTTTAGAAAAAACACAAGGAATAGATATAAATGACATTTATACTTATTATTAATCGAAATAATGTTGAATATTTTAAAAGTCAAGGGCGCAAGTATTGCAGTTCTGTAAATTTAAAGTTATAGTTTTTACGCTACCAGTTTAAGAGCGAAATTTTGTTCCGGCTACTTTTTATTAAATAATTTTAATAAAAAACATGGTTCTCCATTTTACAGATATCTTTCCAATTTAGTTCATTTACGCGTTTTCTTGGAGGTCGAATTTCGAAATTGGACCTTCGAATTATTTCTATTTGTCACTAGCTCCTTTTTAAGGAAAGAGAGAGAGAGAAGAGAGAGAGCAGTTTAGATGGAAAGTTCTTCGCGGAACGTTTATCTTTACTCTTTATTGAAAAAAATTATAAAGTTACTTGTCGCACGCAATCGCATTTTGCCCACTGTTTTTACGCAGCAAAAATACCGTTTTATATCCAGAAACTGTAATAAGTTTATGGGGGTATTGCACATTCCTCAGTATGAGATTATATAAAACCAGCTATTAACAAAAGTGACGTCTCACCGTGCAACTCATTAGCAAACGAGAAGACCGGTTTTGTGTCTCCGTTGATCCGAGAATATGCAGGCCGATTTGTGAAGTCATGATATCCTTGCAATTTATTTTGTTTATTTTAATTTATGTTATATATTATTAGGTAATTTGATCGCCCAATATGTAAAAGTATTTTTTTAATTCGCTTATAATATTGTTATAAATAATATAGTCTCGTAACGCGAGTGGCAAATTGTTTATTAGTTTTGGTATTAAGTAGTTGGTTGTTTTTTCTTCGTATAAGTTATACGTGTTAATATTTCATGCAGTTACTTTTCTAGTGAGTTTCCTACTTTGATATGTCATTTTTCAAATTTAAAACTTTGCAATAATAGTCTTAATTTCACTTTTTGTTGGATAGGAAGTATATTACAGTATTTATATAATTGTCTATCATTATTTTTACACTGTAGTTTAATTTTATTTTGTACAATTGCTTCTAATATTCTCGTTTCTAAGTTTTCTATTAACGAACAACGATTGGTTTTATATATATAGATAGTAACTGTGTATATGATGTTTTGTCTGGCAGTTTTCCTCGCCACTCACCTATGTCGCTAAAGATTTCCACAAAGGTCTTGTGCAAGGCAAGAAATTCCTATCAAATTTAATGGTAGAGAATTTTAGACATCGAAGTAGTAGGGATGAAATTTCGAGCTTTGACCCGATGTCCGGTCGTGAAAATCATCTGATGTCAAAACCTATTATATTAACAATACTAGCTGTAACTCGCGACTTCGCCCGCGTGACTTTAATGATTTTGTTAAATCAAAATAAATGCTATCCTATCACTCAAGTTGGACCAAATTACACAAAAATGTCAACTTTCATGAATACCGGTTGACTTGGTAAAAAGTACACTGGGAACATACATATTTGTATAGTGATACTGGTTTTTTAAAATTACAACTAGCTGTATCCTGCAACTTCACTCGCGTGGGCCACTGTAATCATTTAGGTGTTTAAAAGATAAATAAATAAATATATACGGGACTATATGACACACGGACGTCTGTTCCTAAGGTAGACAACTTAATGCCTATGTTATAGGTAACAGCCGCCTGTTAAGAAAATCGATGTATTGTTGAAGGAACGAACGAATGACACAAGAGATAGACTCTACAGAGTTCTTTCTTAAAGAATTTATTGTACGAAAAAAAGGCAATATCTTTATTTTTGTACGTCAACCACTTTACATACAATACTCATTTTAATTTGACTCAACGAGACTCCAATAATACAGGTACAAATGATACTAATATATTTTTAAATATATATTTATAAAGCAGCGTGAATATATATTTATAAACTTTTAAATCAAGTTGAATAAAAAGCTTTTAAGCAAAATTGAAAGCTTATTATTACGTGACCACGCAGTTTGATTCCCATTCAACATAACAACACAATCGACTATTTAAATCTTAGTATTTAGGGTTACTATTACTATCAACCTTTAATAGTCCACACGTGGGCATAGCTAATTATATTTTTTATTTTCTGGTGTTTTAAAGGAAACTGGGAATACTTTTAATTACCTAATATTCCCTTTTCCCCTACTATTAAGGGTAAAAGTTATGACAGGAGTGATTGCGATGTAAACCTAGCGGGTTCGGAATATGAACTTGGTTCAATGGATACGTCCACCCCTTACGAATGCGTCAACCCCTTTTATTTTTTACAAATATATTGCCATTTACAAAACAGCCGCGGGCCACAAAAAGAGGGGCAACACCCGTTGCTGTCTATACTATACAACAGCTTTGGCAAACCTCTGTAAATTTCCTCATTTTTTTATACTAAAGGTCGCCAGCTAGTCGTAATTCACCCACAAACCTTCTTGCGTACAACGACGTATAATTGTTCTATTCACAGAAAAATAAAATTTGACAATTAATATAACATACGACTGTCACGATAACGCTTTGACATCATCCAATACATGTGTGTGTAAATGGTGTAAATCGCTTGGCATTAGTGTGCGTGTGGTATTATTTATTAATGTAATATATTAATATTGCATACTATAAAAATATATTAGCATTCACACACCTTCCTGTATATAAATCATAGTGGTTTCGTACTCCCCCATCTGCACAAATTTGTAAAGTTTTCGCTTTATGTATTAATATATGAATATAACATGGAGCAAACGAGCTGGCGGTTCACTTGAGTGACTACTGATGCCCATGGGCAACAAAACAAATTGTATGCAGATGCGTAGCCGGCCTTTGTGTTGAGTACGCTCTTTTCCAAAAGGTCGCTACACTACCCTATGTACAGGATTTATTTTAGCACTAAAGGTCATTGAAAGCAAAGCTCTTAGAATAATAATAAATAAATAAATATATACAGGAATATATGACACACGGACGTCTGTTCCTAAGGTAGACAACTTAATACCTGTGTAATAGGTAACAAACGTCTGTTATACACAAATATATATATTTTTAGAAATATATAAATAAATACTACACCACAAATAGATAATACACCCAGACTCGTGGCGGGAATCGAACCCACGGCCCCTGGAGCGAAAGGCAAGGTCACTGCCCACTGCGCCAACGGGCCAGTCGAATAAATAATATATTAAAAATATATTGCACACAATTCATTATCTTCTTTACATTCCTTGTGTGCGTGTCTGTGACTGAACTTCTTAATAGCGGCTGAACTGATTTTTACAAATAATTGTGGACATTTGCTATTGATTTTGCATTTAAATAGTTTTGTAATATGTTTCACAATATATTGACAATGTTTTAATGATATTGGAAACAACCTAGGTAATATTCCAGGAACTTTTTCAACAAAGGGCTTAATGGTTTTCTTCTAAGTACCTACGTAGTTATGCTATTCGATGTCAGATGGCGCTATAGTATAAATAAAAAGCTGCTTAGAACTATAAAACCTCAAAAATTGCATTATTTAAAAACTAACAACATGTTGTTCACCTATTTAATTATAATAATATGTTACTTTAGTGTATTGCTATTTATTTACATTTTAACATTGCATGCTATTATTATGTTTATAAGATACTAGCTGTGCCCGCGACTTCGACCGCGTAAAATTAGGTAAAAAAAAAATTAAATTAAATTTTAGCCTATAGCCTACCACGATAAATGAACTATCTAACAATGAAGGAATTTTTATAATCAGACCAGTATTTACTGAGATTAGCGCGTTAAAGTAAACAAACAAACTCTTTAGCTTTATATATTAGTATCGAAGTATAGATTTAATTTAGAATTTAAGATTTTGTTTTCTATTTCATCACAGCCGATTGAATATTCGTAATCTGTACACAAAATTAAAATTGATATGTTTGTTACGCCGAAATTAATTCTTTTATTAATAGCATATGACTAATAGGTATACGCTACCTATGAGAAAAACAAATCATTTTTGTCTGACTATTTGTTCGTCTGTTTTTACTAATATCTCCGAAATGGCTAGACCGACTTCGGCGAGACTTTCACAGATTTTTTAAGGAATAACATTGACTGCATTATTTTTTAAAACGAAATACGATTTGGCTCTCTCCAAAAAAAAAAAAAAAAACAACACTCAAAGCGATGCCTACCGAACCTTATACAGACGAAGCTGGGAGTATCAGCTAGAGGAAATTAAAGCAAAATATTTAATATATAAGAAATTTATTATTTTTATATGTTAATAATAATGAGATTGGTCCAAGGAAGACGAAAGTGGACCGAGAAGAGGAAAGTCTTTGCACAGCAGTAGGACACAATTAAAAAAAAAATAGGACTTCAAAGAAATTGTAAATTACTACACAACATTATTGTTTGGACCTTCTTCACCAGAATCAGGTTTGCTTCTAAGAATTATCTGTGGATATATAACGGCTGGTACATCTATAACATTCTTGTTAACATCTACACATTTTATGTCACTTAATGTTCCAGGTGCCACCTTGTACGGTACTGTGATATCGATGCCTCCACTTATCGCAGTCCAAACAGCTCGAGCCGTGTTAACCATATCAGGTAGGAGTCTTACATCTTCCAGGATCCTGCTTCCATTAGTCCCTTCGACTATAACATGGACAATACGATTGGTGATTTGTATCTTCACTTTGGAGGTTTGAGCTTCGGGAAGTCTGTACTTCATGAAATACATGTCGGTACCGTAGAGCTCTTCGATCAGGGAATTGGTGTTTTCCTTGCAGTACTTCTGTAGAGCCAGCTCAGCCTCGATAAAGTTGCGTTTTATGTCTTCTACTTGTGTCGTAGTTGTGGATTCCTCACCATTAGTAGGGTGCTGGTGATTGTAATGCCATGGATGCCTATGTCTCCATGGGCAAGATCTTCTAGGGCCATGACAATGGCTGTGCGCGAATCCCACAATTGCAAGTAATATCAAAAAGCGGTACATTGTGACACGATGGATGACATAGGAATGGGCTTAAAAGCGGGAGCCAGTTAAGTTATAAGTGGCAAATATGATAACCCTATTGATAATGCGGTGTCGTCAACTGTGTATAAACAGTGTTTGTGGTTAGAATAATTGTTATGCCCAATAACAATCTTTGCGATTTTGAGCTCGGCAACTATAGCGTTTTCCTCGTCATTAAGAGAATTTACAATAATAACAAAGCTCATAAGTGAATTTGTTAGACTTGGAATATTATGCACATGTGGACAACCACATCACCTACGGTCACGTACAGTATTTGATAACGTTTTAAACCAGTTCATTTATTTATAACGTTTTATAAAAACTTTTTCAACTTCTGCAACTTAAAGTTGGTTACCTGTTTTTTTACGCACCTTAAAGTTAACGCGCTGTTTTCTGCTTTGCTTCATTTAAGTTTTAGTCTCTAAGTTTTTAAATATTTTCTTATTTAATCTATCTATGTTATAATTTAAAGTGTATGCATCGCATTTGTTTGCCTCCTGGTGGTGCAGATGTCCATGGGCATCGGAAGTTATTTATGTGAACCGCCCGTTTGCCTCTTGTAACATAAACATTCAGGCCAACAAATACACGGGTCTGTACAGCTAGTCTATTCAATAATTCTCCAAATAACAAATTAATATTTCCTTTCCTGTTTACGCCATTTTAATAGTACATAACCGTGTCTTCAATTATTGATAATAACTTTAATTTTTAACAGTCTGTTCAAATTTAACTATAGACAGATTTAATATGGTATCTGGAATTTTGTTAAAGAAGCCTATGCTTACTTTGGAAGGTATCAGTTTTGGAATGCGATACTTTAAAAAATATCTCTCCGCCCCATATACTTAATTCCTTAGTGATATTATTTGCATTATTATTGAAAAAAGTACTAAATGCCTTTTAAGCCATGATGGTATTTCTTACTATTATGTCTATATCTCTATATAAATGTGATATTGATCGTCCATTTCACGACCGTCATCACAGTTCTGTTGACATCTGTTTTTTCGTTGGCTGCAAGAGTTTTAATTGCACAAGTGATTCCTCACGAGAGCGTCATATCGCTGAAGGAGGCTCAGGAAGAGAGAGGGACGGAGAGCCTGCATCGATGGTTGGGATGAGACTGGGTAGAAGGAGACGCCAATTCGGGCTTCTCTTCTCCCCGCCTTGAGATTCTAAGGTAGAATCATCCAGGACACTGGTTCGGAGTGTGTAAGCGAGCCTCCGTTGTCCTACCAAGGAAGAAGGGGGAGCCGTTGGGTTTTAGTGGGTTTTCTGACATTGCCAGCGAGTCCCACACTTTTGTCCACAGGTGCCTCCGGAATACCGGTTCATCTGTGGACAGAGTCGTGCGTAATGGCATTTCCCACCAACAAAAAAAATGAGTGATTACTTAGAGCAGCAAAAATATGAGGAGGTCGAAGTCAGTTCCTTGCAACACAGTTTGATAGATATTACAAGAAAAGCTTAAAGTAACATTTATATAAGTGTGCGTGTATGCGCTCGTGTGTGTGTGTAATGGGCAGATAAGTAACTTAATTTAATTGTACACAACTTGATTTAGCTGTATACAGTTTCTGGATGCATGATTCCAGCGATGTTGTCTAGCGTATGGAATAATATATCGCGAAATACTATTAACGCGGTATATTTTTATCACAGTCGTCGGAACAATGAATGAATCATGCATTATCATGATTGTTTATAGTCATCTGATACGGACTGTGAGCAACGTACGGTGTAGTATTACTTCCGGTACTGGCATTCGTTATCACTTGCCAGCTACTGTGTTAGGTTATTAGCTGTTGTGGTTCTCGGAATTAAACTAAGTTGGCTTGTAAAATAAATGTCATACTAGTTTTATTTATTGCCTAGCTGTCACCCACGACTTTGTCCGCGTAAAATTGTACTTGTCTTTAGACCTCGTTATTCTGTTTCTGTCGTGAAATCGGTTCTTAGCGGACATCTACTAACTAAAAACTACCTTTCTGTTAAATTTCAGCTTTGTACGTCCCGCGGTTTCGTTTATATTTGGATACTTTTTGAGGCCAACAATCTTGGAATCTGTTTCTTGGAAACGTTTCATTGCGGAACTTTATACGTTCTTGTTAAATGACCTCTTAAAACAATTGAGAGAAACTGTTCTCATAATGTCGTTAGTTCGTTCGTTGTTACTTGATATACGTACTTAAAATTTATTCTACTTTTTATAGAGAAATTTGCAATAGGACTTAATGTTTGTTTATTTGAGTTGGGTTTAAGCTTCAGCAGTATCATTCCATTTAAGATTATGTGTCAAGTGGGCGGGCATTTCTAATAAGTAGTAAATTTTGTTTTTCAAGTCGAAATTCGTATTAAAATAGCATTTTGATGGTTCGGCAGCAGCATTATTTGCTAACTCAAAGCTTCCAATAAGTGATTAAAGATTTAAATGCTCCAGAAGGAACATGTTGTCTTAAGAATGATTGTTTATTTATTGAAAAATATATTAAACTGTACATACATATTATAAACATGATACCGTCATATTATAAAGTCTGTACGTATTTCCATTGATTGGCGTCTTACTCATAAACTGTTATCTTCATTATTATCAGATACCTCGTACATTGGATTGAACGCCGAATCTACCTTTTTGTCACTTTTAGAAGCATCTTGTTCTTTGTGTTCTTAATAGGTAATGCATTTGTAAATTATTGTTAGAAGAATTTTATAACGAAAATTATTATTTATAAGTCTAATTTATCAATTAGATGAGCCTCAATAGCTCAACGATATAAGGTATGGACTGAAGTCCTCAAGGTACCTAGTTCAAACCACACCGCCGTTGGGGTATTGTCGCACCGACTCCTAATACAAGCTTTTAATTTAAGCTTAGTAGGAAGGGGAAAAGGGAATATTAGACATACTTAAAAAGTATTCCTAATATTCTTTTTAAAACAAATAAAAAAATTAGAGAGTAAGATTGGTTTTAAATTAATTTTTTTTAAAACTTAAATAGAAGTACTTTTACTGGGTTAGACAAAAAGACTCAATCTTTACTAACCTGGTAGAGGATAAGGTAAGCTTAGAAAGTTCCCTTTCCGTAGCCACCAAGTTGGAGTCCAAAGCGGTTGAATTTTTATTTGAAATCCATTGTTTAAGTACATAGAGGTCGTAGCTATCTGTCGCCGACATTTGAGTCGATCGCTAGGTTAAGCAGTTCTTACCGCGGCCTGGTGTCAGGAAAGAAAGGTGTGGTTAGAAAAGGGGGAGGCCTTTGCTCAGCAGTGGGACAGTATAGGCTAATTAAAAAAAAGCGATTACTTGATTTCGGTACTTTTTAATACATTTTAGATGTATAATATTGGGATTATGAGCCAATAGATCTAAACTCAGTTTCGCTTTTTAATAAATTCATTTCATTTCTCTTTTATTTTTACTAGTTCGAACAAGTTGAACCACGAGAAGAACCAGCAAGAAACTCTTTTAATAATAATTCTTACAAAAAGAGCGTTATGACTTCACAAAAGGTGTGTACCGTTTGCTAGCTGAAACAAGAATGACGCATGCACACTTCGCGGCCATATTTATACCTTTTATGAAGTTAACAATGTTTCCGAGTAAAAGTCTTAACTAAACGTGAATACCGACGCATCTATATGAAAATCATATTTGACTATCAATACGACGTATCCATAATACACATGTAGCGGCTGCTACATAACAAGATGGCAATGATGTCAAGTGGAAGAGGTTACACCAAAAAGCAAAACTAGATGGCGCTGTACGGATGACGACGACCGCAGTACAAGAACTAACTCACGCAAGCGAAGTTTCTATATAAGACAAAGGTGAAACATATTGTTGTTTTTGCATCTTGCCTGGTCGAAAGCTTGCTTGGTTGACTAGTTGGTTTTCTTTTATAATTGGAACCGATATCACATTTTCTAGTTTACTTAAAACAGACTCTTCTACTTTGGTACGATCTTCCTAGCGTTATCCCGGTCTAGACCAGGGCCCTTAGATTGCAGAGGATGTGCCTGTGGAGCTAGTTAAGACGACCGATTGCCATCTGACGTCATCCTAGAAATCCCCACGATCTCTGCAACGTTACGACTAATATCACTCAGTGACATTAACCGAGTCCACTGTTTTAAACATGGAGATGGTGGGATATCAAATATAAACCAGTACTAGAATGGGTTACCCATCTATCACCCGGTTGCAGCAAGAGATACTTAACCTAGCGATCGAATTACATATCGACCATTGATTAGACCACGAGCTCCTTTTTCTTCTGCTTTTGCACCATTTGAGTTATATAGAGATTCTGCTCTTGGACAATTTGCGTTATATAGAGCTTTTTCTCTTGTCTCATTTGAGTTATCTAGAGCTTCTGTTCTTGTACCATTTGAGTTATCTAGAGTTTCTGCTCTTGGAAGGCAACGAAAGGTGGGTCATAATGGTAAAGTTCTGACCTGTAGATATGGTTTTAGACATTAAATAAATTTACAAAACATTAATTGTAATACACGCCAATTTATAACTGCCACACATCGCCGGCTGGTCGAAATTCGCCCACAAACCTTTTTGTGTGCAACGATATACATTCTTTTATTCCCAGCAAAATAAAATTTGAAAATTAATCTATAATCATATATAAAGCTGAAGAGTTTGTTTTTTTACTTGAAGGCGCTAATCTTAAGAACTACTGGTCCGATTTGAAAAATTCTTTCAGTGTTAGATAGCCCGTTTATCGAGAAAGGCTATAGGCTATAAATCATCGCGCTAAACGTTTTCACCGAATTTTATGCGGACGAAGTCGCGGGCACAGCTAGTAACCAATATTACTAAGTCGATTAGACTCTGTTAATCACCCAATATCTGCCGCGATATTAACAAACGGATAAACTATGAGACAATAGATTATTATCGTATAAACATTTGTTCGTAAACGCCGTAATTTATCAAATTTATTAGAGAGCTTTCAAACGTCTACTAGAGTTTGATGGATGATCTTTGAAGACAAATGAAATAAGTCGCCCGTCCGCTTCTAACCTACGGAATATCACTATTTTCTATAAAATTAGTATACGTAAATTAGTCAATTTACACGGTTTAGTTATTTATCAAACAGTGGGCCAATTTCAATAAATTTTCCATGGATAATTTACGACTTCAGGAATTACAATATTTTTTGTCAGTTAAATTTAGTTTGTTTCAAGTCCTTTGTTATTTACATATATATGTATATATTAATACGTGAAGAAAACACTCTCGTGAAGCTGGAACGTGAAGGACGTGTAAGAAATTTGGCATAACGGTAGATTATATAGGCATTCACTAAGATAGGATTATTCGATAGAACGATATTAAGTAGGGCCGAATGCTCTCGCAATTTTGCTTTCGCGGGAAATGGCTATTTATACTGGTTTTTTATGTTACAAGGGGCAAACGAGCAGGCAGCAGGCACCTAAGTGCCCACTGACGCCCATGGACATCTGCACGACCATGAGGCTGACAGATGCTGATGATTGCCGGCCTTAATGACGAGTTTAGGCCACCGGGAAGCCTCAAAATTAAAATTTTTGTGCACTAATAATATTAAGGGGAAAATAACATCTGGTCATTCAAGGTGGAACTTCAAAAGTTATTGTCCGTTTACGTTGAAAATAATTTTCCTAATGACTTTTTAGTATGTCCCACCAACATGGAAAATTTCAAATCTCTACATCTAATAGTTTGGAAAGTCTAGAAGGCGGGGGGCGCCTTGCGGGCAAACAGAGGGATAGAGCAAAAGTATAAGGGTTCCTTAACGGCCTACGGAACCCTAAAATGAATAGTGAATTCTTAAAGGCAACGCATTTGTGAGCCTTTTGATAGTGCTTTTGCTCCTGGGCGTCGATGGCCACTTATAATGCGGTGAACCACTAGCCCCTATTGCTCTAGTGCAGGAAGCATAAAAATATGTAAACGCAGCTTTTACGTAAGCTATCTTATCACCAAACTTTTATATATTAACACTTCTAAAGGATGATCCAAAGATAGATATTTTTTTTTGTATTTAAGGGTAGTAAATACAGCTTAAACAAATAAGCAAATACTGTTTTATTATTATTATTATTATTACCTGAGCTGGTATCGAAAAGAGATCTAAATGCCTTCATTTCTTTAATAATTTGGATAGAGAATTTTTTTGCTTTGACTTAAACTTAAAGTTACCTTATCAGGAAGAAGAACTCGACTTCTGGCAGGAGCTTGGCTGGTTGGAGTAACTGACCAGCCACAACCCCTCACGCACAATGGTCATCACTCTATGACTAAATGCGGAAATCAGCCCGCCGAAAAGAAGAAGAAGAAGTATATATTCAACTAAAATGCAGAACAGAGCAGACAGAAACAAATAATTATTTAAAAAAAAACGAAGCATAAAAGTGAGTTCAAGGAATTGAAAAAGCAAATAGAACGTATCCCTAAAGAGATTTAATAGCGCATTAAGAGAGAGCGGAACATAATTTAGTGCCGCGTTTGAAATTTCCAAAGAGGTATTGATTTACTACCCCTCAGGCGCTTGGCGTTAGGGTTGCTTGTCAATATGTTCCCCGATTGGGGGTTGAGCACCATTGTTTGTGTTTTAGTACCTGTTTCGTATCCCTCCGACTATCCTATACCTCAAATGATATACGCTACGCTTTGAAGTTTAGGCACATAGTTTTTTATGAGGGTATGTTTAAATTGACTTCGTTAATTATGAAGGGTAGAGAGGATTATGACTTAGATCAGGTTTGCGTTCTGACAGGGTTTCACATTTGTTTGATCCAAAGACTTTTTCTACGCCAGTGTTGGTACATTTTTGTCCTTAAAGTCTACAAAGTTCTACAAAACTTTGTGCAGTTAAAAAAGCCCCCGGCCACACAACATGGTCATTCAAATGAAGCTATGTTTAGCTCCGGCATTATACTTATACTATTTTCACCTTCCAACTTTATCGGTGAGTGTTTACCAAGATAAAACAAAATTAACCCCAAATTAGAGAGATTGAGATTGGAGAGATTGAGGGAAAAAGACCAAGAAGGCGCTCTCGTACTGGTTGGTTTGACCAAATAAGACATCTATTAGGATTCAACATTCCTACGGCCATGAGACATGTCGAAGACCGGAAGCTTGGAAGCGGCGAAAACGAGTCTTCATTGTCGAAATCGCGGGTAACTTGTTTCTATAAATACTAGCTGTGCCTTCGACTTCGTCCGCCTCAAATTAGGTAAAAATAATAGATTCAATTTTACAGTAATGATATATAGCCCATAAACTTCCTCGATAAATGGGCTATGTAACACTGAAAGAATTTTTCAAATTAGCGCTTTCAAGTAAACAAACTCTTCAGCTTTATACATTAGTACAGATACTTTAGTTCAGTACTGTATAAATAAAATTCAGTCTTATCCAATTCATTTTATATGAAACTTAATGGGAGACATTACGCCTCTGTGGCAAATTTGTATGAAAATAAAAATCATTTCCGTAATGAAATTCCACACAACAATACAGCACTGTTTTGTTTCTTAGTAGAAAAGGCGTCTTTTCTGATCGGTTATGTAGTGAGTAATAATAACAATACTGCGCAGAAAAATATATTACTTCTTACTACATTCCTTACATCATATTCATTGCTGCACTGTCTAGACTTAAAATTTGGAAAGCTCTCTTGTTTTGGTTAGATTAAGGCCCTTTTTCCTGTATCCCATACACCTTCACAATACATTCCAATAGATATTACATTAGTATCCATAAATTCAAATTCTCTTCTCGAACGTATTTCAGGAAAATCCTGGAGTGAGAGACCGTTCCTACCAGTGACGCGGACAGAAAACGTGTGCATGGATGAGTATATAGCTGACAGAGGAACGCAAGTCATCTTCATGGATGAGGAAATCGATGGGGATGTCGCCATCGCTAAGCTCAACTATTATGGTATCAACTTTGTTTGTCGGCTTTCTACTAACGAATACTTGTAACTTGTAAAGTAATGCAATTGCCGGGAAATGTTAATAGGACATGTACCACATAAAATGTACGTGTTTTAGGTTCGGCAACACCTGCAATTGGGCGGCCACTGATCGCAGGATCATTTAATAATCTTGGCCCAGAACTGCGAAGAGAAGATAACGAATGGATCCTGTACATCACTCAAAGGTGAGTTAGTTAATAGTTTGGCTAAATCAATGTTAATATAATTAGGACACCTGAAATATTTATTTAATGACGTGTTAACAAAACGCGTTTATACAGATGGCTAAAGACTAAATTATCCAGATAATACAAATCCTGAGATGACGCGGAAATTATTTAGAATTTTTAGTATTATTTATTACTTACGTACTCTTGAAAAACTATGCACTTATACTGTACCATATCAATTTATTAAAATATTGTAGGCAAGATTTCGAAACTCCTGATATGCAGCTTTACATGTTGGAAATAAGGATACCAGAAGAGAGTTTCGTTGGAGCGATCACATTACAGATTGTCAACATAGACGACAACGCACCGATCATACGTTTGTTAGATTCCTGTGTGGTGCCAGTAAGTGAAGAATTTCTATTTCTCCAATTCTAAGATACGTTCAGTATTCTCAAGTATATTACAGTCACCTTAGATCTCTCAATACTCACATCTTCCATTAGACCACACTAAACGAGGAGAGCCTCATGGAAAAAGGGCAGCCACGAAAACAGCTTCCGGGTCCTTTCTGAATAGAAAGACTTTTTAGAATTATGTTGGATTAAAATCTTTAAACACCAAAATCATCACGAGCAATGTCCTGAAGAAATGCTTGGCAGTTTAATTACATTTCTGATTATCACATCGTATCACCGATCCGTACAATTTAGTAATAAATCCAAAACTATTTACAGGAACTTGGTGATATTGGCCTTACACATTGCGTATATGAGGTGACAGATGAAGATGGAAAGATCAGTACCAGCGCCATGACGTTCAGGATCGACAGCAATCGCAATGATGATCAGATCTTCTACATACAGGGTGATAACATTCCCAACGAATGGATGAGAATGTATATGACTCTGGGGCTTAACCAAACTTTGAATTTCATGACAAACGCGTTGCATATTTTCCGGGTTACGGCATTTGTAAGTAACGAACCTCCTTAAAAAAAATTATATAACCTTTTTAGATATCATCAATAAACTACTAGAGGTTAGCTAATTTGTTTTTAAATAATACTATTTTTTACTAAGGTAAGACAAGTAGGTAATTAAACCGATAACTTGTATAATATTTTCAACACGCATGTATTCCATCCAAATAAACTTAAATATTATTCTATTCTCAACTAAGGTTCGTCCCGATAATAGCACACAGTGGGTTTGACATTCACACCAATTGTAATGTAATGCAGCCGTTGAGCTCCAAATTTTCTATTCGAAATTGTTTTCAAATTTTCTCCGACTTCCTTTCCGAATATTGTTTATGACTTTATTTAATCGACGAAGCTCAAAATGTAAGTGTCGGACTGCTTTTGGTAATCACATGTTGCCTTACCGTTCCTTTTCTTTGATTTTCACTTAATAGTTAACTAACAGATGTCTCTTGTATTCCATTCCTGACACTAATTTAGGCAACAACTTAAATTTTGACTCCAAAAACTACAGTTTCAGAACACTTACCTCCATAACAATTGACAACCCTACTTACTTATTAAGTCTACAATACAATCTTCAGGATTCCCTTCCTAACAACCACACTGTGACCCTGATGGTCCAAGTGCAGAACGTGGAGCACCGTCCACCGCGCTGGGTGGAAATCTTCGCGGTGCAGCAGTTTGACGAGAAAACATCACAGAATTTCACCGTCACAGCGATTGATGGCGACACCGACATCGATAAACCGATATATTACAGGCTAGAAGTCAGTGACGGTAATACTAACTAATTTTGTAAATTTCAATGTGATTATGATGAAAGGAAAGTAAAAAGCCCATAAATGTAAAATAGGAGTAAAACTGATATATTTTACAATTTATTTTTGAAACATAGCCCAGGTAAATATTGCATTTGATACACATTTTATCTATCATAAAGACAGACTGTTTCTGAAAGATATTAAAATGAATCATACTTATTAGGGACAATGATAGTTTACCGCTAATTTTAGATGCATGAATTATTATTTTTTTTACTTTTGCAGAAGACAAAGAGTTTTTCGAAATCGAAACGATAGAGGGCGGCAGAAATGGAAGTATTTTCAGAGTATTTCCCATCGACAGAGACGAGCTGGAGCGTGAAGTCTTCCAACTGTCTCTGACAGCTTACAAACCAAATAATGAGGCCATCTTCGCCACCCAAAACGTAGTCATCATCATCAACGACGTCAACGACCAAAAGCCTCTCCCAATATATGAAGTATACTCTATAAATATTGACGAAGAAACGCCCCAGACTTTGAACTTTGATACAGAATTCGGATTTCATGATCGGGACACTGTAAGTAGTCTTAAAATGACAGCTAAAATAGATATCGATAAGGTTGCCTCGGATTGAGTCCCTATTAGTACGCTGGATTTTTGATTTACAAGGTTTTGCTCTTAATAATTCAGTGTAGCTATTCAGCAGTTACATTTCGGTGTTTACATTCTAAACTATATTATACACATTTCTACAACAGGGTCAAAATGCGCAATATCGTGTTCGGCTGGAGAGTGTTAATCCACCTGGCGCAGCTGAGGCCTTCTTCATTCAACCTGAGATCGGATACCAGCGACAGACGTTCATTATGGGCACGAGAAACCACAGCATGCTAGATTACGAAGTTCCAGAATTCCAGTATATAGAATTAAAGGTAACAAATTGTCAGATTGTGGGCTTATGTTTAGATTCAATTTTGTTATTCCCCTTTGTAAATTTTGGCAAGATAACGTCTGTCGGGTCTGCCTGTGTTTCATCATTTGAATCATAGCGCTATTGTAGCTCTACATTTCGACCTAAATGTAAAATCGTTTAAAATAAATGGACATCTTTTTTTGCACATATTCAAAACGCACGTATCTAATATTAGTTCGGTCTACTCGTATCCTGGATACCAATAAAATTGAAGATTTTGATTTTTTCCTGTCTGTATTATTTCAGGTTATCGCAACTGACATAGGTAAGCCAGAATTTATCGGAGTGGCCACCGTCTACATCAACCTAACCAACTGGAACGATGAGGTTCCAATCTTTGAGTACAGCACGCAAAACTTTACTTTTGATGAAACCGTTGGCGAGGGATACCACGCGGGGCAGGTGGTAGCCCACGATCGCGACATTGGTGACAGAGTCATGTAAGTAACTCCATTCACTTTTCTTGGTCTAATCGCCTATATTGGCGCAATGGTTGATTCTGACGCGAAAGCCCAATCATGAATTGGTTACTCCGCAGAGTCAGTGCAAAAACGTAATTTACTTTTATGGGGCTATTAAATACTGTTTGATAATGGAACGGAACAAATTTCAATTTCGATACGAGTGCAACTTAACTGCCTGTCAAATGAAAATGTTTTTCTTTTGAGTATTACACAGGGTTATTGGTAATTCGACGTAATGCCGTTAGGAGGTCAAATGTTAAGTATTTTGTATATAATAATTATGTTTATTAACGATATAACATTTGCTGGTCGACATATTATATTGTTTCGTATGAATTAAAGCATTTAATAAAGTATACATTTTTAAACTATTTTCTTTCTCTCTCATTTATTATTTTATTTAAGGCTGTTTATGCGGTGCAACTCGAACAATGGCTCTTTTATCGCTCAAGCACCAGCACGCAGGGGGACTTAGTGGCTGCCCCCGATAGAGCAATTGATGTAGTTACGTTCTAAGCCGCGACAAAATAGTTTTTAAATATTTGATAGATCGGGCGTTACTTTGCGGAACTCCATGCATGAAAAACTAAACGCGCTTGCTGATTGAATACCAGGGAAAATCGGTGCAAAGTGGCAATTCGAAAGCCACACCACCGAACCAACCACCAAATCACAGCACTACATTGACTTTCCGATGTGCCTTAACGCACGTTTCGCTTCGACACCGAAGCATCGTCAAAAGATAGACTCTACAAGGGTTGTCCGAAAAGACTATTAGAGGTAGCGCCATGCTTGTAGCCGAATTGGGCCGGCGCGTCCGGGTACCAGTACCTCTTTCTCACTTGAGATCGTTTGAACCGGGTACCTTGCGGATTTCAGTCCATACCTTATACCGTTAAGCTACTGAGGCTCTATTTGTTTGCTTGAACGCGTTAATCCCAGGAAGTACTGGTCCGATTTGAAAAATTCTTTCTGTGTAAGATAGCCCATTTATCGAGGAAGACTATAGGCTATATATCGTCACTTTTAATTACATGCCATACTATTTTTCTCATGCTAGAGCCAGACATAGCTCAAAGTGTTTGTACATTTTTGTCATTGAAGTCCAAAAAGTTCTACAAAACTGTGTACTGTTACACAAAGTTCCCGGCCACACTACATGATCATTGTAATGATCATTCAAATGAAGCTATGTCCTGCTCCGGCATCACGACTGGGCAAAGGTCTTATCTACCCTATTTCCATTTGTTTCTTTATAATAGGAATCTAAAAACAAAACAACAGGAATTCACAACTGCAAACAGACAAGCACTAAATCAATTTGATTTTTTTTATGAATTGTAAATATTTTTCTAATACCAGTGCCAGACAGGTCAAAGTGTTTGTACATTTTTGTCATTGAAGTCCAAAAAGTTCTACAAAACTGTGTACTGTTACACAAAGTTCCCGGCTACGTAGGGTGTTTAAAAGATTTTAATACAAATTGCAGTTCAGGAACCCCTAAGTATTGAAATCTGTTCTTCAATAGAATACATGATGTAAGGATCGATAATTGAAGGCCATAAAAGTTCGCAACGTACTCATTGCGGTCCGTATCCTAGTAGAAAATTTGCGCTATCAAAACTATTAAGCTTAGCTACTTATAGGACAAAAGATAAAATCTTCGTTCACTTCAAAAATTCAATAGAAACTATTATATCAAGAATAATATGTTAAAAAAAAAGCTTCAAACATACAAATATTTATATACGTATTTATGGACGCAGACAAAATTATTTAATGTGGCAAAACAAATTCATTGGATGCAAGAAACGCTGCACTATATAATATTTTAGTAACTCTTGTTTATTGAAGTATTTGTCAAAGTTGAATAAATAAATGAAAAGAGAGAGACTTAACGACCTTTGTAAAGGTTATCCTCTGATAATGATCCTATTAACGTTAAGTGTATAACATAGAATATAATCAGTCATCGAGTGCAGCGCTATATTGTGTTGGCGGTGTAACACACGCCCTTGATTTTGGATTTTTTTTCTTTGTCTTCTTGACGTGTAGCTTTCGGGTTGCAGCATTACACCGATTTTCCCTCGTATTCATTCGCGGATTAAAGCAAAGTAGTTTAGTTTCATTTCTGAACTTCAATATATTATTTGTAGAGTTCCGTTCCTTCAAAGGAAAAAAGGAACCTTTACAGGCTCACTTCGTTGTCCGTTTGTCTGTCAAGATACTATTTTTTGGAACGCGCAGAGCTACAAAATTGAAATTAATACCAAATACTAAGGTCTATCCCGTGATGCTGTGATAAAATCAATCGTCTAAGTATACGCCATCAAAAGATATGTAAATTTATGTACTAATATATTCGAAAAGGGAATCAAAACCTATAGGGTACTTCCCGTTGACCTAGAATGATGAAATTTTGCAAGAAACTATATCTTTAAGTATAAGGATAGGAAAAGTTCTTAAAATCGTAACTTTGTAGTTCCATCATAGAAAAAAGGCGGTGACTTTGTCAAATTAAAATGAATCTTATGAAAAATATAAATCTTAAAATTAACTAGTAGTATTATGTGATTATTATTATTTCTATTTTGTATTCATGCTCAGCTCTATGGCTGGAGGTTAAATGGCAAAAACGGGCCTAAACCAATATATGAACAAGACTCCAGTGTTGTCTATGATTTTTACATAAATGAAGAAAATCTATCGTGTACTTGAGTTTAACATATTTTCATATGTAAACAGTATTGAAATAAAAAAAAATTGGTTAGTTTGTCTCCGAAGGTTTAATTTCAAGTTTTGAAAGAATTTTTTTTCAATTTTAGTCTAAAAAACCTCTTTTGTCTCCTTATTTTCTACTAGTTGTTACTCGCGATTTCGTCTGCGTAAAATTAGGTGAAACATTTTAGCGTGATGATATGTAACCTATAGCCTTCTTCGATAAATGGGGTGTCTATCACTGAAATCAATTTTCAAATCGGAACAGCAGTTCCTGAGGTTAGCGTTCAAGCAAACAAACAAACTCTTCAGCTTTATAGATTAGTATAGATAATTTTCTATCTCTTAACGTAATAGTCAGAAAGGTCTATTTGTTTTTTATTTAATATGAAATAGTGCCTTTTACGGAGGCAAAGTTATTAATTAGCCCCAGTGGCCTTAATATTTAATGCCATTCGATGCCAGTCAGTATTGGTTAGCGTTAAAATTTAAGTTTACACTTTTCGATTCGTTTTAAATTACGTACTCAACGTTTTGACCGAGTGACAAGTTTTAGGGTTCCCTATTTTCCTTCAAGACTCTTTTCTTCAGAAACACTTAAAGGTATAAGATTGTAAATACTGTGGTCCGCGATTTCTTGAAGCTGTAAAAAAAAAACAACTCTCTAAGTATACGCGATCAAATGATGTGGTCATTTATGTCGCATTTCCCGTTTGAAATGGGAAACAAAATCTAATATAAATTCTCGTTGATCTAGAATAACGAAATTTGGCAAGAAGAAATATCTTGAATTACAAATATTAGGAAAAATTCCAAAAACCGTAAATTTGCAGTTACACAAAAAAATTCGATGACTTGTCAAATTACAAGAAATTTTATGAAATATATAAATCTTAAAATAATCTGCTAAAGATTTACGTAATCGTACAAAACCATTAGTGGGCGAGTCTCACTCGAACTTGCTTGATTTATTACAAGATGCCTGCAACTCGTATAGTCGATTCATATGAAAATGAAAAACCTTTTGTTTCAGGTAATATTTGGCACACGAGACAACTTCATATGTATTAAGTACACAAACTACGTACAAAGACATCTACAAAAAGGTTTATACCTCCTTTGATATTAATGTGAAAGTGTATCAATTAAAAATTTTATTAATTGAATTAATAATTATTCATCATTAGATGACTGAAAGCAAGTATTGTCCTATTTGTAGGCTTTAAGTCACAAATTTACAAGAAACATTTATAGTACAGAAAGTACGAAGCAATGGAATGAAGGTATTTGGCGAAGTCACAATTAACAAAAACTAAAGCATATTATTTAAGAAACAATTCCCTTTCTACAAGAAATAATGGAGTAAGGGAATGCTACGTTCCACGCCCGAATTTTATGGATTCAACGCATACAACCACGTATTTATAATCATAATACTTTATTGCATACTAGCTGTGCCCGCGACTTTGCCCGCGTAAAATTAGGAAAAAAAATAGTTTCACTTTTAGCGTGATGATATATAGCCTATCGCCTTCCTCGATAAATGGGTTATCTACCACTGAAATAATTTTTTGAATCAGACCTGTAGTTCCTGAGATTAGCGCGTTCAAGTAAACAAACAAACAACCTCTTCAGCTTTATAATATATTAGTATATTATAATATATTAGTATAGATAATTAAGACCCAAGTTTCTCTTTCTTCTTCTTTCAGCCCGCTGACGTTCACTGCTGTTATGAAAGCAACAAGCACTGAAAAACGAAATCTAATGAATACGATATGAGACGGGAGAGGAAAACACGGAGAGTCGTGAAACTTTCTCAGCGGGTTTTTGTCGGCGACAATGACTCTAACGAATTTACTTAACACTCTACGTTTTGATACAATGTTTCATCTTGATTTTCAACCGACTTTCGTAAACTAGAGGTTCTCAATTTGGCTTCGTACTATGATATAAGAGACCTTTATTATAAGAGGACTTGCTTAGCGGTATTCAAGAGTCGGGAAAGTTTCTCCGCGGGGTTTTTTCCGGTGACAATGACTCTATCGCTATAATTTAGGTGACTCCCTCGATTTGGCGAAATCACGATGTTATATCTTGTTTTAAAGCAACTTTCAGTGTTAACAAGATGTCTTTCTTATCGGCTATCCTTTGAAAGGCCTTCAAAAGAAATTATTATTATTTAGGGAACAAGATTTTAACAAAAACAAAGTAAAGTGAATGATTATAATAGAAAATTATTTAATGGTAACAGTTACTTAGGCTTAATTTATAATAGGCTTTCAATAATGAAATTGCACCTCGTTTGGCCTAACTAAATAATAGAGGAGTTTTGGTTGTACTTTGTTTTTAATAGTTTCAAGTACATATTTAACATATCCTGGATACATCGCATGCTTAGTAGGAAACCGATCTAGCTTAAAAAAGTAGATTTTTGGGAAATCGCAAAAATCGTTTTAACGTTTACGATAAAATGTGTTTTAATTAATTAATTATAGTTAACGAAGTGATGAATGATATTTAAATATTATTTTCATGATATCTTATCATTTGTTTGTTTTTTTTTTAACGAAAACCTATTTTAGTTAAAAAGACAAAAATAGCTGTATCTCAGTGTTGGATGGAGATTACGAAATAATTTTTAGATTGGCTGATAGAGGACACTGAAACAATGCTGCCTGTATCATTAACGCACTTTAGACCTAAAACGTAATTGGCCAGTTTAGCATTAAGTATGCGATATATACATGCCTTTGATAGGAACTCCAAACTTCCATCTCATTGCCGCCATAAAAAGCACCAATAGAAAATCAACATACTGTTACCAATGATGGTAGCACTGCTATCGCGATATGTCACAAATGCCGCCATTACAACCGGCCAATAACGTTTGTTTTACTTCATGATTATGATGGTGGCAGTACTGATAGAAATATATAGTCCTAAGGGTTACAAAACTTCACAAATGTTAAATGCCAGCGTCATATATGCACATATTATGTATGCATATGTGAAATATTAAAAAGAAAACAGTCAGTTCGCTTAGCACGACTTCCGGTTAGTGCGACGTAATAAACCGGACACTCGGCCGTCGTTATAACCGGATTCTACTGTATATATAAAAATATAAAATGCAGTAGCTGATCCCTAATTAAATTAAAAAATTATAAAGCTTTAATTAAAATGATTCAAACAGTTTAATGGGAACTTTGCCATAGTTTATAATACTCACCTGAACGCTCCCAAGTGAGAAATTTGATAACAATCATATTAAAGGTGCATTCACACTGAACTGACATTTTGTAACATGTTGAAAAAAGTACTATAAATTTCGTAGCAACTTGTACTGTAGATTAATTGATGAGATAAATTGTTAACTGCACACAGCTCGATTGATGAGATACAAAATGTTCGGGGTAATACTTGTATATGCACTAAATCGACATTAAAACGCTGATTCACTTGGATTTAAATTTGTATTTCTTTTCGACTACACATGCCATTACAGAGAGATGTCCAAAAAAAAAAAAGAAAATTTCTTTCATTTTTATAATATTAGTAAGGGTTTTTTTTAAGTTAAAATTTGTATGTAACTGTAAAAAAAATGCTTAACAGGTGTCTGTTGCCTATAACACAGGCATTAAGTTGTCTACCTAAGGAACAGACGTCCGCGTGTCATATAGTTCTGTATATATTTATTTATTTACATTAGACTAGCTCCAACCCGCGACTTCGTTCGCGGTGATTTGTACGAACTTTTCACCTCTATTTCACCCCTTTCAATTTATTTTCGCTACAAAAAGTATCCTATGTTCAACTTCCAGATCCAATCTATTTTTGTATCGAAATTCATCAAAATTTCTTTCATTTTTATAATATTAGTAAGGGTTTTTTTTAAGTTAAAATTTGCCTTTATTTGTTATTGTAATGCGAGATATTTTTTACGATAATTGATATTGACTCATAATTTTCATTGATATATCTGTATATCTGTAAGATATAACATATTCGGCAAGCTCACCACTGCTGCGTTCATAGTGCTCGATCACAACCGACAGTGAAAGCAAGCATTAATGTACATAACAATGGGATCCTGTAAACATACACCTGGATTGCACCGTCCTAGGCACTGATTAGGTTCTTTACTCTACAGCGATTTTAGCACGCTACTCGCAAGTTTTATCAATAATAAAACATTTTTATTACTGAATCTGCGATATATTAAGTCGACAGGCTTCCCGACTAGCCAAAAAGGCTACGAAACGTCTCTTATTTGTTTGAACTGAATGTTCAAGAGAAATAGAGATACAGTATATTACGTATTAGCTATTTTCCCGCGTACGCGTTGAATTAAACTTGTCATTAGATCTCTTCAAGTTTAGGCCATGTCCCTATCGAAAAACCTCTAAGGCTGCGTTCACACGGCGTCGTGTCTAGGTCGCTATCGGATCGGTTTTTTCTCGATTCGGTTTAGTCGCCCAAGTATTTCAATACGCGCGTTCACACGTGCCTTCGGTTTTTGTCGTGTCCTAAAACCGAATGCTCGTGCGAACGTGCGTATTGAAATACTAGTGCGATTAAACCGGATCTGGAATAACGGTTCCGGTTAAAACCTAGACACGACGCCGTGTGAACGCAGCCTAAATTGTGTCGCTGATATTTAAAATAGGTAAAACCTGAAACCTGACCGTATGTGTTTGCAGTTGGCTTTAGCGGTGCAAAATTGACGGGTACAAATGGGGAAGTAGAGGAAAATGACGACAGAGGAATCTCAGAAGACCTGCGAAAGACCGAGGCGGCGGAACGCGTTGGGGCCGTGGCAGCCGCTAACGCTGCGGCGCTGCTTTGTGATATAGCGCTTGACGCCTGCTCCACGGACCCCTGCAATAACAAGTAAATTTTTGTAAAGTAGTAAAACTTCTTTACGCACTCTTGACTTGGAGGGGAGGCTGGTGTATGCCTGACGAGAGCGTGACGCCTGACGAAAGCGTTACGCAAAAGTGTGATCAGGCGAGGCGAACGAAGTTGAGAGGTAGATGTTAGACGGAAAAATAACGAGTTTCGTATATTTCTTTTTCATACCATTAGCCTATTGTCTCGGTCTTACAAACAGCCATAGTTAATTTCTGAAGTATTCGATATTGAAAATAATGAATAAAAATTAAAATATATTATATTCAGTATATATTAATATAGGTACATACATATACGTGGTGCTAAATAAGTTTTAGTCAGTCGTGTGGTCTAAAGCACACTTGTTATTTTTTTTATTATTATTACTGCACTCTTCTATTGTACTGTTTAAAAAAATATATGTGACATTTGTTCTTTAAAATGTCTAATTATTAAGAACCAATAGTACACGCGCATTTCTGGTACTTTAATACAAGAGAGTAACGATTTTATATTTGCTATGTCGTATCTGGAGCAGTTGCTACGTACAGCTGCGTATTATATGGCCCAGATATAATTTATTGGGATTTGTGTATAACAGGTGGCTATTATTCATAACACATGCATTAAGTTGCCTACTTTAGAAACAGAGGTCTGTGTGTCATGTAGTGCTCAAGTGTTAAGTGACCACGGACACCCATAGACATCTGCAACATCAGGAGGCCCGCAGATGCGTTCCCGGCGTAAACGGAGGCTTAGGCCACCGGAAACTCTCAGTAAAAGAACGAAACGCGACGACATTACCATCACTTGACGTGACAGCATTACCGCTATTTCACGCCGAACTTAATTAAGAAAGAGGTATTGGTACCCGGACGCGCCAGCCCAATTCGGCTGCAGACAAAAGTACTGAAAACGAGGCGCTATCTCTAATTAGATAAATAGATATGTTTTCATACAATACAATACTTTACATTAAAATTCTTCCCTCCCTTAAGTCTAATTGGCTTGTCTGGGCACTGCACATTCTTCCCATGCACCTTAATCTTAAACTATCTAAGTTTTATAAAACACAGCAAATGTTTGTCAAAATGTATATTTATTATTATTATATTATATAAAAAAGGTGGTCTGCGGGTAGTTCGGTGGCGGAGCGGCTGCGCGGCGAGGAGACCGTGCGGCGCCTGCTGCAGGGCGTGTTCACAAGCCCGCCGCGCGCGCGACGCACTGCTCTCGTGCACGCCTGCCGACTGTTGCTGGCTTTACTGAGCGCCCGTCCCTCCCCTGCCCCCACACAGGACGGGTGAGTGACAAAATCACGTAGTTGGAAGTACAATAAAGCATACATTTGTAAAAGAGCATCGCCTACCAATGACCCGTCGGGACAGGGATAGAGGATAGAAAAGTATGAATTTTGAATTAGCCTTTACTATATCTTCCTCATATGATAAAACAAAGTCGTTCGTGCTCTAGGCTCAATTCTTCCTGATCAGGCTCGTTAAATATATCATGTATTATCACTTTTGTGTGTGTATGTACAGAGGTCCGTGCGGTAATGCCGGGGTGAGCTCATCGGAAGACAGTGCGTCATTGAGTGCAGTGGAGCGCGCCATAGCACCGCACTTGCCGTTGCTGCATCATGCGCTGTTGCGAGACCCCGACACCGAAAGGATTTCACACAACCAGGTCATTGACCATGTAAATTTTGTAAAGATTGGGAAAGTTTTTATTGGTAAATATCCGAAAAGTAACGTCTGCTTCGGTCAGTTGTTATTAGCGACCACATTGAATTATGCCCAGAGATAGCCTTGTGGTCGAAATTCCGCCACTAATGTTTAAATTTGCATACCATATATGTTTATTTAAAGCTCTATACACAAAATTTTAATTCTTTGTCCGACAACGTTGTTTTATTTGACATTTCATATTACCACCGCCTTCACGACCATGCTTTGACACAGTCTTATAGTAAAGTGTATACTTGTGTGTATAAATCGTTGGTCATTGGTGTGCGTCTGGTTTTATTTTACTCATTACTCATTTAATATATAAATATTGCATTTTTTATAAAAATATTAACATTCGCGCACCCTCCTCTATATAAACTATAATTGTGCCAAATTTCCGGAAATTATTCCTTCACGTATTATAATATAATAATGAGTATCTTGGTGTAACAGGAGCTGATGGAGGCGAGAGTGGGCGCGGCGCGTGTTCACACGGCAGCCCTTTTAGCAAGACTGGCACTTTCTGAAGTTGATGACGTCCCTACTGCGCTCATCAGCTTAGGTAAACTGTTACCAATGTAAGAAATAGATGGGGGGGGGGGGGGGCTAAACGAGCAGGCGGTTCAGCTAAACGACTACCAACGCCCATTTACAATTGCACCACCAGGAGGCTTGTAGGTGCGATTCGGGCTTTTAAAGAACGGTCTGGGTCACCGGGAACTCTCACAAACCCATTGAAACGTTATTAAAATAATTTGATGAGACAGCATTATTGCCACATCACGCCGGTCTTATGTGAAAGACAGGTGGTCTTGGACGCGCCGACTCAATTCGGTTGCAGGCCAAATGAAATGCAAACATGGTGCTACCTCTGTAAAATTTGGTAGGATTTGGTTCTGTATTGGGTACAAAATGGATTGGGATTAAATTGATGCAAATTTCTTTGCTTTACTTGGTTTATTTTAATTTGCACTCCTTGTTAGCGTTTCGTTGGCAAGGACTATATTGGCCCTTATGTGAGGATAGATATTTCTAGACAATTAATGCACGGTAATGGATTTCAGGACGTCGAGGTGGTGGGGTGAAATAATTTGTAAGATAAACATTTTTTTCTTATAAAGAAGGGTTGAATGTATTTTAATTAAATACTTTAGACAAAGTAACGGGAATTTTCATTGTAACTTTCCTTGTCACGTTGTCAAAGGATGGTTTAAAAATTTACTTTAAAGTTCAAATCGTTCGGATAGGACAAAAATTGTTTAAGTAATGGTTTGCGTGGTACAATTTTTAAGAGTAAGCGTTTATCAATTTTTTAATTGCTTTGTGTACCGCTGTCTTTTTAAGGTTCTGTAGTACTACAAGGGACCTTTATAATTTCGGTCTGTCCGTCCGTCCGTCCGTCTGTCTGCCCGTAAGGTGCCCCCCACCTAGCATTTCCAAACTATTAGACGTAGAGACTTGAAAATTTCCATGTCGATAGAACATACTAAAAATTCATTAGGGAAATTATTCTGAACGAAATCGAACAACAACTTTTGAAGTTATTTAACAAATACGTTTATAGCGTATTAGACATGGAAGCCTTCTATATAAGCGTGTCTTGACAAGCTTTTGGCCATTTTTATTTTTCGACACTACACCTGGCTAAGAGCTCTATCCACTGCCATAAAGCCTTATTTACTTTTAGCGGCTAACTCTATGGGACCAGTAGAAGCGATATTCAACTTGGCTGTCATCTTAAAGGACGCCATTTTCGAGAACCAGACCGCCGAGAGCTACAGAACATCGTTTGCACCAAAAGCCTTGGCAACGATGAATTTGCACAAACTGTCGACAATAATGTGCCCTGGGCTTAAGTGAGTACTTCCATACATATATTGTCATTTATTTCTCTTTCAACCAAACCTTTAATCAGAGTCAATACCTTCATGTCATTTGTCAAAATTCTTTTCTTTTCTTCATATTAAAATATGATAAACTTAAACTGATTTTACTTGTTATAAGTATATCATATGTCCTCATTCGCACGAGAGTTAAAAAAGCGTTGCGATTAATCTCGGCTTTGGCGTTTTTTCCGCGTCGTCAATACGAAAATATAACGTATACGTATACGATGTAACGTTGCTCGATAAAAAGCTCCGCGTTATAAAAACGCTGGCGTGTAAACATACACTTGGGCTAATTGCTAGAATCAAAAGTTACTTTGCGGAAATCCATGACATGCATGAAATACATTTCATGGATTTCACATGAGATCGGCGTGAAGTGGCGGCAATGCTCTCACGTCTTTACGTAGTGTAACGACTTTGTTTATGTTACACTAGCTGTGCCCGCGAGTTCGTCCGCGTAAAATTAGGTAAAAAAAAAGAGACCCAATTTTAGCGTGATGATATATAACCTATAAGCCTTCCTCTATAAATGGGCTATCTAACATTAAAAGATTTTTCAAATCGGATTAGTAATTTCTGAGATTAGCGCGTTCAAACAAACAAATAAACTCTTCAGCTTTATATATAAGTATAGATCTATGATGGATTTTAAATTGTTATTTCTCAGGCTTTTGCCGTAAATTGTTGTGCAGTCAATTTTTTTCATTAACTCATGACTCTTGTAAAAATAAATATTTACAACGATTAAAACCTGTTTCAATCTGCGATAACTTATAGTCGCTACACACGTATTAAAAAATCGTTACAAAAATTTATGCAGTAAAATCGAACGTTCCTAGAGCTCCGTAAAGAACTGCCGAAATCAGCAATCGCCAACCAAAGGCAACGATAAAACTGTGCAGTTTAATCGATATTTGTTTTGAATTAGAGGTAGCGCCATGCTTGTAGCCGAATTGGGCCGGCGCGTCGGGTACCAGTACCTCTTTCTCACATGAGATCACTATTACACCTAGAGACCTGAAATTTACCATGTTGATAGAACATGCTAAAAACTCATTGGGAAAATAATTCTGAACGAAATCGGACCACAACTTTTGAAGTTATTCAAATACGTTAATAGCGTATCAGATACGGGACCCTTCTATATGCGTGTCTTGACACGCTTTTATCAATTTTTTTAATTACATACACCGTCGACTTAACTGATAAAAAATAGAAAATGTACACAAAAGAGTCTAAAGTCTTCTTGGATTTTATATATCACTAGCTGTGTCCTCCTCTCCATCCGCGTAAAATTAGGCAAAGAAAATAGATACAATTTCAGCGTAATGATATGTAGTCTATAGCCTTCTTTAATAATAATAAACATAAATTTTTTTCAAATCGGACCAGTAGTTCCTGAGATTACTGCGTTCAAGCAAACAAACAAAGAAGGTCTTCAGCTTTATATATTAGTATAGATAAAGAAAGATAAAAAAAAACTTTTTTTCATTTAACGAAAGAATATGAAGCACATAAATGACTGATAATAAGTAATTAGATCTAAAAAAATACAAGATGTAATTAATTAACTACCTTCATAGAATCAATTCGATTCATTGATGTTTATGTTTTTGGTGATTATAAACAGACGAAGTTAAAAGACAAACATTATTATGTTAAATAAGCATAACATAATTCCAATTTTATTTGTGCTTGTGTTAAAATCCCTCAAATCGTTCGCTCAATGATTTTATTCAATATCGAAGATTTTAATTTTTTGCTGAAGTTAAATTGAATTATTTTATTCTTTAGAATATAACCTCTGTGCTAACTAAATTATCCTCAAAAGATAAAAAATTATGGGCACCCTGAAACCAACACATGGGCTGTAGAGCGCGTTTCAACAAACGCTGCCGCAATCAAATGCGATGGTGCTCATTTTATATAAATTTCCATAAAGAATCGTTCTATATAACGTGCACGCAGAAACCTCAGGATCAGACGTCATCGCTCCTAACAATGGTCCAAGTGACAAAGAGTTTGCGTCATCCTCCCCGTTGGATCCAATTGCGAACTAATCCAACAGATAGGGGTGGTAAGAACCAGATTTCTTTAATAATAATTTTCGTAAGGATTTTTTTTTACTAGACTTAAAAGAACAGGGCCCAAGATGATTGAAGGTTCAGAAACCTACAATATATTATGTTAATAAATAAACTACGCTGAGGTGCCGCACCTGTTGGTAATTTACTTGAATAAATTTCCATTCCACCTTTGACGAATTTTTACAAATTAAGAAAAGCTTTTTGTGTTTGGGATTCGCAACAATTTCCTTTTAAATCGTCAATTCTTACTATTTGTCTTACAGAGCCGAGTTTCCTTTGCATTATTTTCTATTTGGCTCAATAGTAAATGAGAAAAAAAAATAAAATTTGGGTGTCTTTAAAGACGACGAAGGATTGATTCTTGTGGCTGCGAAATCGGACACATTTGACCATCCGATCAGCATGCATGGAAAATAAAAAAATCAGTACAAGACCGTTGAAATTTCCTTCGCCAGGATGAAGAAATATTTTATCTGTATTATTTAAAGTTTGGTCTCAATTAGAGTTAGATGCTAATAGGGCAGCTCGCTCTATAGCATAACTCGCAGCTTACCATAATTTGTGTTGTGTTAAATAGCAGATTTGAGCTTAATCTTATTATCATTGTGTTAATGTTTATAACTACAGTAAGATTAGTTGTTTTAACGGTTTAATTACTCGATTAGTTTCCTTTTGAATTTTGATTAATTGGCCAACATAGCTAATATGTCACATTTGCCCAATGTAATATAGAAGAAATATGCCAAAAGAAACAAATACGCGTCTCATTAGAGTGACAGCAGTGACAATTAAAGATAAAATATGGAGCCTTAAGCCGTCCTTTCTTTTCTCCCTTACCCACAAAAGAACCTCCCAAAATCTCATTAGTACATTTCTTAATACACAATTTATCTTTTAATAAACGACGCTATTCATAATTCTTTAAGAAGCGTCAAGTATAATTTAGTATAGATTACAAACTTCAAGTTATAGATATACTTACGTGTTATTTTGCCAAAATTCTCCTTTGTGTATATCGGTATATAGCGGTATCCCATTATTTTTTTACCACTTTTTGTCGCTTGTAATGTAATTAAAAATAATATTTAATTAAGGTAAAATTCAATAACAATGAAACTATAATCATTCAGAAGTATAACGATACTAAACAACCCCTTTTATGAAGACTGATTCAAAAAAATCGTTAAGTCCTTTATCACCTGAGGGCTTTGATTTAATGAATGTAATTAAAGAAAATCTACTCTTTAATCGATAATACTTGCGGAAGAACAACATCGGTATTCGTTACACAATAAATTGTACAATTAGGAGCAATAGAAAATTCTTGCCAGACGTACTGTGATCGAATTTTGCGCGTAACTCGTGTTTGATTTAGGAACAACCAATAACGTATTCACTCGTGATCTGAACGAAGAGGCATTCAAGGCAAAAGCTGATAGCAGTCTATATATTGATTTCGTCTCTGCTCAAGTAAATCTAACTTGTAATAAATACATGCTTTTCTATAGCTATCAAATATTTTAAAATCTTTGAATGCTACATTTAAGAATTTTTTTTTTCATATAGATTAAAGACAAAACATTTAGAAAAACATATTACAAAACCCAGCAGGGTTAGTTATCGAGCCTAATTTTTCCAATTTTTAGGCCGTCAATAAATTATAGTTACCGTCGGGATATATGGGCTATAAAGTTACTAACATAAGTCTTAAAATATGACATAATGATAAATGCGGAACTTTATATAGGTTTTAAGTCACTGTATTATTAATGTTCATAAAATATCTCTCTTTTTTTTTTGTTTATCACTTTGTTTATCATTTTGTTCTATTATACCAGCGGTTTACGGTTACAAGAAAGGTCTACTACGAGTGCTCTACTACGGATCTCCTGAAAGTATTCCTAAGTTGCTCAACACTGATCAATCTCCATACAAATTGAAGTAAACTTTACCAACGCGTAAAAGTTAGAAAAACTCGCACTAAGCACTAAACGTCCGTCTGTCATACAGTCATATGTATTTATTTATATAATTTCGCACACCTATACATTATTTCCATGTTATCTCAATAAAAGGCAGTAGTATTTTTTATTTATATCTCAGTATAATATATTTTGATATAATCATTTCTTACACTAAAATCAGTACTTACATCTTGGTGCATTTTCTTCTTTATTTGCCCTTGAAAAGTTACAAGACAATGAAAGTGTTCCTCTTGTAACACATTAAAGGAAATGGCTGCTCTTAATTATGCCTTGTGACATCCTGTTTCTTAAAACAAAAGTTTAGTTACATAGCACTAAGAGGTAGCTCACATTACTTGTGTCGCAGTAAATGCAAAACCAGAGCCAGACGTAGCCCAAAGCGCTTGTACATTTTTGTTCTTAAAGTACACAAAGTACTACAAAACTTTATAGAGTTACACAATGATCTGATATGAGGAGGTCGTGGCCTAATCAGTGGTCGGCATTTGAGTCGATCGCTAAGTTAAGTTGCTCTGGCTGCGACCGGGAGTAATGCTTAATATAAATAAATAATACGTGAAGCGATAACTTTAGGTACCTACTATTTTAAGAAAATTGCGCAGACGGATGAATCTGAAATTTGGCTCAATCGTAGTTCATATAGGGGTGCGAACGGTAAATTCAATATTATTCTATAATATGCAATACTAATATATTCAATTATTAAAATAAAACCACACGCACACCAATGCCGAACGATTTACACACACATATATTGGACCGCACGATACGATACGATGTCAAATCGTGACAGTACGGTTCTGTTATGTTAATAGTCAAATTTTATTTTTCTGTGAATAGAACGATATACGTCGTTGCACGCAAATAGGTTTGTTGGTGAGTTCGTCGCCCAGCTGGCAATCTTAAGTATATATAAAAGTGCAAGGTAACATACCCCAAAATATCGAGAACCTTGGGAAGTACGAAGATGAAATTTGGCAGGAAGGCGGTTAATAATTATAAAACGTTCGCTATAAACGGATTTTTTGATAGGGCCATTTTAAGAAGGTCTTTTTTTTATGTTACAAGGGGCAAACGAGCAGGCAGCAGGCACATAAGTGTCTACCGACGCCCATGGACTTCTGCACAACAAATACGTTTATAGCGTATCAGATACGGAACCCTTCTATATAAGCGTGTCTTGACACGCTTTTGGCCATTTTTTCGAGTTAGGCCAGTTTTATATTAGGCGTGCGATATATAAATCAGTATTTTTCATAGCTAAATCCAAATCGCGATCATTTCCTGCGGTGGGCGTGCGTGGGCGCTATGCATGCGGTAAAAACATAGATAATTACATTTATAAACGCATAATTAACAACAAGCAGTTGATATTAAACAAATAATGGAAACTGAAATGAAATAAAAAAAAGAAATTTGTTTTAGAAATAATGCCGCACACTTAGAAGTATGCTACCAATATTATAAACGCGAAAGTGTGTACATGTGGATGTACGTACGTGTAGATGTCTGGATGTATGTATGTTTGACGCACCTTCACGGAAAAACTACTGAATGGATTTTAATAAAACTTCACAATAGTATAGTTTAAACATCAGAATAATATTAATATCAGAATAATAATTATAGCCGTAGGCTATAAATTATAAAGATATTGTGTGATATGTCCAAAATGTAACGATTAATGTCAAGTAAGTAGGAGAAAATCCTGCCATCTGCGAGCTATTCTGGCGTGCGCTGCAAAAACCGTTAGAGTAACACGTATCTTGTGTATGAAGGAAATAAGCTAGTATTCTTGAAATTTAAAAGATTAAAAAATCTATTGAACTGTGTTGCTTTTACTTAAAAACACGTACGTGCGATTTTCCAGCAATTTTCTGTCTCAGACAACATCTGTACGGAACCAAATACATGCTCCGGTGTTTCCCAAACGATACGACTTGGGGACCTCACGAACTTTTTTTGCATACTCATTCCTCAAAGACCACCAACGCATCTGCGAGCATTCTCGTAATCAGTTGTCCTTGGGCGTTTGTAGTAACACATGTCAACCGCCTGCTCCATTGCTCATTGTTATATAAAAATACACACACGCATACACACACACTTTTACGCATATGTATTAATACACACACATTTATCGATAAGTATTTTAGTATTTCTTGATACAAAATAATAGGCCTAAAGCCGGAGCCAGACATAGCTCAAAGTGTTTGTACATTTTTGACCTTGAACACTTCAAAGTACTACAAATCTTTGCGAAGCTACACAAAGTTCACGGCCAGACTAAATGATCATTGAAATGATCATTCAAATGAAGCTTTGTGTGGCTCCGGCATAATAAATAATAATCTGTGGTTAACGCTGTGGATAACACGGTTAGTATTCTAGTGTAAAATAACTTATGTAACTTTTTTTAAGCGGTTAAACGAGCAAACGGATCAACCGAGATCAGGTGATCAGCGTCGCCCATGGAAATCTGCAGCACCAGAGTGATGTAACTTGATATAAGCTCTGTATTATTGTTTGTTATCCATATTAAATAAATTTATTAATATTTGTAGACGAGGTTCCGACCAGTCTCAAATCTCAGTCTTTGGATCACAGGACTGGTTTGGTTGAACCGTTAGCGTACGGAATGCAAGCAACGAACGAAAGAAAGAACCGCCTTTAGCTTTGTAAAGAGTTCACAAAGCAATAACGAGCAGGGGGTAAGTAACTACGTCAATGGTCTAAAGTTCTGTAACATATTTATAAAAGAGGGTCACCTAAGACAAGTAATTCTTTACTCAACAGGGGCTCCAATCATATATTAAAATAAACATATACAGGACTATATGACAAAAGGACGTCTGTTCCTAAGGTAGACAACTTAATGCCTGTGTTATAGGTAACAGACGCCTGTTATACACAAATATTTTTTTTTTGAAATATATAAATACATACATATGGATTATACACCCAGTCTCGAGGTGGGAATCGAACCTACTATCCCCGGAGCAGAAGGCAGGGCACTGCCCACTGCGCTAACGGGCCAGCCAAATTTTATAATTGTAAACAAAATGGCTGTATAAATAAAGTTTATTATTATTACTATAATTTGTTTACGAGCTGTACAACAACTTACTTCTATCCTTTTGAATGAACCTCGTACAGCAAGTAACTCGTACTTACCTATAAAAAAAAAAACACAAAATTAATTCCAAGTTAATATATATAAGTTTTTCATTTTACGAAAATCACGCGGAGGGAGGAGTATGAAATTTGGCATAGTAACAGTTTAAACTTTCAAGTTTTAAATGGAAATTAAAAAATATATATACTTTACGGTAAATAGAAGACAAATATCTTCATATATGTATATGTATCAATCGTTTTCGTTAGTTGCGCTAAAACTTGTAAACCGCTGGACAGTTTTAAATACTGTTTGTTTTTTTTCAATACCCTTATTTTAAGGAAGGTTTAAAATTAAAGAAGTAAAGGTAAACCCTAAGGATTATTTAGAAATACAAAAAAGCGCAGACTTTGGCCGCCACTTCAGGATACTTCAAATAGATGACGTTTGTACTAGAACTTGTCATTGAAAGAATGACGCGCGATGTAAAATTATCATTAAAAAAAAACACACGAACAGTATCACGTATTATGGAGAAGACATAAAGGAGATTGGGTAACTGAATTATCATTCAGTTAAACAATCTCCTTTATGTCTTCTCTTATGTTATTACATAAGAGCTAAAATTCTGGCATAACAACGTCTGTCAGGTCCGCTAGTAAACAATAAACACTTATATTTTTAAAGATATACATAGGATTCTGTAATAGATATCGGCAACGGACGACTATAATCTTTGACATTCCGCTGTACAACGGTACTCCGACCAGTTCTGAGGCGCGCGCGGCAGGTGCTAAGCCAGAAGACGCCGTGACCCGCTTCAAAGCCAGCACACAACTCGCCATGTGCATACTGAAACTAAAATCTCTCCTTCTTAAGCTAACTTTATGGATTTCTTTTATTAGCCTATACTGTCCTACTGCTGGGCAATGGCCTCCCCCATCTCCAATCAAACCTTCTTTTCCCGACCCATATGAATCCATTTCTTTCCCGCAAAGGCGTCCAAGTCGTCTTGCCACCTCTTTCTAGGCCTACCTGGTCCTCGACGGCCAACTTTATGGAATAACCAACTAAAATCTGCAACTTAGTTTGGCTTATATGACGAGATTCCGTCCGTATTGAATTCAATTATTCGATTATCATTATTTGGTCGAATTTGATGGTTGTTCTCATTTTGTTAAGAAACGGGAGCATGTCTTCAGAACAACTGGACTAATTTAAATACTTAAAGTCTTGGAAGGTTGTCCTGAAGAGACCAAGAGAATTATGGACATTGAATAGTATCTAAAGCGCGGATCGCAAAAGAATTCGATGGTTTTACGTACTGAAAATATGATTAGATATGTAATAATAATAATGCGTAAACGCAATAAGCTATATGTAAAAAAAAAACAATTGTCGATCGTTAGGGGTCATCCGTAAATTACGTCACACGAATTTTATCAAGGACAAGAATGTACAAACTTTTTGAGCTATGTCTGGCTCCGGCATTAAAACAAAGGTCCACCTGTCAGAAGAAGGCATAAAGGTGATAGGTTGAATGGTAACAGCAAACGATCCACAATTAGGGCAAGACGACATCTGCCGGGTTTGCTAGTACTGAATAATTTTTGGTATCGAGACTTCGCGACACCACAATGATTAAATTTGAAGAAACTGTTATGGTGGTACTTCAAAACCGGTTTTTGAGGTACATCCATTCGTATGTTAATGAACATTAAGTGACCTAATAAGGTCGAGAGAGTTCATCGACCGTTTGGCCGGTATTTGAGCTACATTCATCAAACAAAGGCTTCGCCAACGAGAGGAATCAAAAAGTAACTCAATGGGTCTATAATTGAGGTCTCTACCTCAACAGCTCAGTGGTGGAAATGGATGTTTTGAATCTGTAAGGACACTTCTATCACAAACTGTTCGCTTAGTTAAAGCGGAATGGCGTATTATAAAAAGTATTTTGAATGCAAAAAAAGTGCCCTCTGGAAATTCTTTATAGAAAAATCTGCCCTCTATAAAATTTCTCTAGTCGATACGACGTAGGAACATTTAAAAGTTTTTAGGTTTTTTTGTGCAAAAAGGTTTTTCAAACTAATCAGTGCCTAGGAAGGTATTTTTTAAATAGATTTTTTTTTTTTTTTTTTATATATTAAATGTATAATATAAATTAATAAATTTTTAATATTTTCTCTTTATTATGTATTAACATTTAAAATGTATTGGGACACCACAGTCGCACGTTTTTAATTAATATAAATTATAAATGCCGTTCACGGCTACCGCCGAAGTGATAAAGGAACTACTGTTATTTTTTTATCATAAATATTATTTAAAATTGGAATAACAAACGTAATTTTTATTTAAAATATTGTTCTTCTAATAAATTTGTTATGATAGTTAAGGTTGTATAAAAAAACATCATTTATTTCTAATGGCATATAACAGTGTAAACGCCTTCTGAAAATAATACCATTATTTATTGTAAATACCAAAATAAAAATCGTAAAAGGTGAATAGTACTAAGTGCTAAAATACATAATAAGTATTTAGCGAACGCTTTAAGCTATTACTAAAAAAAGCGAATGAAATATTAAAAAAAAAAGAAAATATTTAAATATCAATAATCGTCGAAATATATTTTATTTTTTTCTAATAAAGGAACGTTTTTAACGCTTATTAAGTGATACAAATGAAACGTATAAAATATAAATACATAGAGTCAATGTATCTATGTGAAAGTAACAAAAGATATTCAAACAACCAAAGTAATTCATATTCGAAGCCTTCAAATGTAATTGACACCTATTCCAAAATAATTGTTTACAAGTGTGGCCCGCCTAAATTTAGTTTCTTAACAACGTGGCCTTTGTATTTAATTTTTTTAACGAAGTAGCTCTTGCCGGCCAAATGCCGGTTGCAGACCTCTGTATTAGAGGTTTGCTATATCTTGCTATCTAAAGTTATTGCAAAACTATTTACTAGTTCGCGTATGTTTGGACTGATACTAGTGGTAGAAGTTTAGAGTGACAGACGTCTATGTATATAAGTAAAAGTAGTAAAATAAATTTTGCTAAGGGTTAGTGTTAGAAATTAATGTAGGTAATGCATGACAAGCAAAAATAAGCCTTATAACTGATTGACATGCAAACGACATTCGACGTTAGCGTGGAAAACCAATTTCTTGTTCGCCAATACAAATCATAACTGTATGTTATAAATTCTTTAAAGCAACAAACTCGTCAGGATTTAATAAAGTTTACATCAATGTGTGTATGTAAGTATTTTCTAGTAAATTTAACTCTGCTTAGAGTGCTTTGCCCCTACCAATGTTTCAGCCAGTCTTCAGTGCAACCGCAATAGTATATAAAGGATAGGAAACATTTTCTTAGCGACATCGTTAAGTGTCCTCTATATCTTAACAGGTGTGTTGACCTTGGATCTTGTCACTAATTACCATTTTTTATAATTTTATCCTTAATTTTTAATTAAACCTTTGGCCTTGTAAGAAAACCTTCATCCAAACATTATCAAATATAACATTATTAAGTGTAAATATGTACAGAAGTAAATATTTAGAAAAAAGTACATATAAAAAATACAGAATTGGTATTCATTCCTTTTATATTAGGTAAGGATGCGACGTTCTTAAAAGCGCAGTTCCTCCACTGTCCTTAACAGTTAACTAATGTCTCTACTACTCCAACACATGCTTCTACTATTCTAACATATGTCTCTACTACTCCAAAATATGTCTCTACTATTCTAAAATACGTCTCTATTACTCCAACATATGTATGTCTCTAATAATCCATTTTAAAAAAACCGAATCCAGCTCTGACACGGACTTCAATTTCGATTCACAAAAATCGATATTTAATTTCTGATTCCAATTAACATCCCTATTGGGAACAATTGCTACGGGTGTTAAATATAAACAAAGTAGTTAAGAATCCTCCAAATTGTTTTAATAAGTCACTTGATACAAATAAAGTGTGGAGAAGTTTAGCAACTAAAAATAATAATTATATTGTTGCACATTCTGTGTGGAAGGGGCAGTTACAATATATTTTTTCTTTAATCTATACTAATACATAAAGCTGAAGAGTTTGTTTGTTTGTTTGCCTTAACGCGCTAATCTCAGGAACTACTGGTCCGATTTGAAAACATCTTTCAGTGTTAGAAAGCCCGTTTATCGAAGAAAGCTATAGGCTAATATCATCACGCTAGTATAAAATCTTTATTTTATCTAATTTTACGCGGAAGAAGTCGCGGGCTCAGCTAATTTTTTTTAAATATATTTTTGTACTATTTTGTACTATTTCATAACCTTTTGCTTAAATTAATATGATTAAATTTAAACATACTATTGAGAGCAAACCAGTAACAAGGAAACGAATATGAAAAACAAAAAAGCCCTGTAAAATGGCTGTTTTGAACCAGCTACTGCACCGAATATGTGATATTAATGTAAATATGATCTCATACAAAACAATTCAGGTATAATGCTGGTCGACAACCAATGGCTCAAGGTCAATCCGGTCTACGATTACTGGCGGTGACGCTTCGTCAGCTAAGACACAAGTATCAGTTGTTTGCGACAATATCCCAACGGCGGTGGGGTTAATCCGGGTACCTTGCGGATTTCAGTCCATACCTCATACCGTTGAGCTAATGAGGCCCATACATACAATTTAAATTTGACATTAAAAAAAAAAGATAAATGATTCATTAATCATCTCACTGATTTTTGTCGGTCAGATTTCTTCAGTTTTTTTTTTTTGGAAAAGATAAATTAATTTTAATGAGGCAAGGATTACTGTAATTCAACGCGGGAACAACGGAAAATTCTGCATTATTAATTATCGTTTTTTTAGAAAAATGAACTTTGGACAAAAGTTTGTCAAAGTCTATCAACTTCCCAGTGAGAAAGCTAAAGGAAAAATATTTCTTAAGATATTTTCAAGAAGACGTTATTCTTTTTTATCTTAAGCATTCTTCGCGTATCTCAAGTAAACAATTCAATCAAGAGAAGTGAATAAAAACATCAAGCAAAATTTATACAAAACATCTTTACCAATGACCAAGGATCCGCACAGCTATGAAGACGGTAGAAGATTTTGCTGTATGTTGTAACATTTTACTTTATAACTCGTTATCAGTTGTTTCAACATGTTACGTGGTGCTATCTAGGGAATCTACTTTTAAATAAATTTTCTCTTGCTATAATTATTAAAAATCTAATTCAAATTCTTAACAAAATTAAACCATACTGAATCATAAAATGTGTTGCTAAGAGCAAATCTTGAGGACAGCTGAACCAATTTTGCTAATTCTTTTTTTATAATACTCCTTGTAGTATGAGGATGCTTCTTATGGAGAGAAAATTTTCCATGTAAAAAGTCTAAAAACAACACTTTAAAATATACTCCTATACAAACGATTCATAGTCATTCTTAAATGTCAATTTGAACTTTAATACCATACCATAAAGTCGAAAGTGTCATTGGAGAGGTTCAGGAAAGGCAAAACAGTTTAGTGGCGCTATTATCGTATAAATACTGTTATTTATACAATAGTAAAAATATAGCTCAAAGTCTTTGTACAATTTTGACCTTGAAGTCCACAAAGTACTATTAAACTTTGTACAATTACACAAAAGCTCCGGCATAACAATAGGCAAAAACTGATTGTTTTATTTTTTATAAAATAAGTATTATCTTTTTACTAAAGGTGCTGCTGATAGAGTTATCAAAATATGGGACTTAGCAAGTGGAAAACTAAAAGTATCTCTAAGTTTTCGAAATTTCTTTTTAGATGACCTTTCGCTTTTATATATACAGAAATAGACATTAAAGAAAGAGTCATTTTCTTCTACAATGTATGGTAAAACTAAATCGATACACAGATTAGCGAAAGCGATCCTTTGATGAAATTTCCATTGTCAAATGAAATTCTACATGTTCCGGTAAACCATAGAACTGCAAAGTAAAGGAAAAGCTGTTTTTTTTTTCTATTTACTTCGGCCATTTTATAGGCACTCAAGAAAATGAAATCACTCTTTCTATTTTGCTCTGTCCGTCCGTCTGCCCGCAAGTTGATCCCCTCAGGATTACCAAACTATTATATTTAGAGATTTGAAGTTTGCCATGAAGACAGAACATGCTAAAAAACAATTACGAAAAAATATTTTAAACGAAATCGTGCAACAATTTTTGAAGTTATTGAACAAATACCTTTTTGCGTATCACACACAAAACCCTTCTGTATAAGCGTATCTTCACACGCTCTTAGCCAGTCTATTTATTAAAAATAATATATTAAATAATTAAGGTTAATCTTATAGTATACCAGTTTTCAAGAACAGCCCCAGTCCTGTAGAAACACGGCCATTACGCGGCCGGCATGATGCGCTCAGCCAGGGTCACGCGGTAGTTCTCCAAAAATATCAGCTTCAACTTATCCCCGACGTCCGGGTCATTGTTGACCTAAAAGATAATATCGTGTTGTTAGAAGAGGCCTTAGAGACTGTGTGCAATGTTAATTGTTAACACATTGAATGCCGCGTTTAATGAAAGATCAATAGAAATCAGAAATAACAAACTTTTTTATACGTAAAAGCTTTTTGTTTGTTCCCTTATTTGTTCTTTAACTAGTTTATTCTATCTGAAATAGATTGGCTACGGTAATTTTTTTTATGTCTGTTTAGGCAAATAAATAAGAAATCTAAATTTATTCTGAATACACGAGATATATACAATACTATAATCTCTCCCATAACACGGTAGATTTATTCCGCGCTATAGGAGAACGCGTTGTAGGAGTATTCTCGTACAACGCGCTTGTACGGCCCGACCGCACACGGTAGTCTTATAACGGCTTATAAGACCACCGTGTTTTTTTTTATTGGAGATAGGCATGCGCTTGACCGCAGTCACACTTGATTTTAAGTGTAGATGCGGTCTACGGTTACTATCCCACCATCAAGATTTGCCCTAATCTTATACTAAGAATTATGCCTGTCTGTAACACCATATAGAAAGGGTGTACAGCTCAGCATAATGTCGTGTATCTTATTTTAAATTATAATTTATAATTTTAAAATATAATTGTAAACCGATAACCGGAAGATCTACGTAAAGTGCAAGAAATAAAAGGCTTTTTACTTTTATTTATTTATATCCATTTGTGTACGTACCACGAAAGGAACTCCTCTGTGACTGGCATTTAATGTCACATAAGTGACCAGTGATCTTTAAGCCGAGCGCACAATATCTCCGATTTTAAAGTTCTCGAATGACGCAAATTTATTAACACACAAGTGAAATCAGTAAGACACTTTATTTATACTTATACCTTCTATTAAAAATTAAATAAAGGCACTTTATTACAATGTTTAATCTATCGGAGGAGGTCGTGGCCTAATCAGTGGTCGGCATTTGACTCGTTCGCTAAGTTAAGTTGCTCTGGCTGCGACCGGGTGATAGATGGCTGACCCATTCTAGCACTGGCTTATATTTGATATCCGACCTGACGTTTTTTTAGCGCCATCCATACAAAAATATAGCTAGATAAAAAAGCGTCGCGTTATTAAAATACATATTTATTAAGGACCTTGGCGATTTTATCAACTTCTTTAGCGGTCATCTGATGTAAAGTCATTTTAAGAATATAACTTAAAATGATACTTAAATGTCGTTATCAGTGCTAAAGACGGCTGATATAAAAATCGACTGTGCCAAGGGGCCCTTCATTAAACTAAATAGAATCTATACTAATATATAAAGCTGAAGAGTTTGTTTGTTTGCTTAAACGCGCTAATCTCAGGAACTACTCGTCCAATTGGAAAAATTGTTTCAGTGTTAGATAGCCCATTTATCGAGGAAGGATAAAGACATATGAATCTATTTCTGTACCTAATTTTACGAGGACAATGGCGCGGGAACAGCTAGCAAAACATAAAACCAAATTGCTGTATTGTAACTAGCTCCCGCAACACATTTGAAACTAGCTTATGAACTAGGCAAACATGATTGTTCTTTGGAAGGTGTTTTATTTGATTAAAGATATTTTTATTTTGATTTTAATTTAACCTTCTTAAGGCCGTGTAAAATAACTGAAAGAATCAGGCGTTACTTTGCGGAAATCCATGACATGCATGAAAAACTAAATTACTTTGCTTTAATCCGCGAATGAACATACGTTTACAAGTCGTTCTATATAATAAGTATGTTAAGAATATCTTTCAAGCAACGATTCCATTAATTAGTTTACCACCAATACCAAATGGATGATGTCAAAGCGTAATCGTGACAAGCGTATGTTATATTAACTGTCAAATTTTATTTTTCTGTTAGGAGAATAATATATGTCGTTGTATGCAAAAAGGTTTGTGGGTGAATTTCGACCAGCGGGCGATCTCCAGTAAATATAAACCACTTATATCCCTTGGTTACGGCATGACTTAAGAAAGTCTGGATCAATTGAAACTTCTTTAACATTTCCTCCGAGTCCAAAGAAGGGTCTTTTGAAGGTTCTCATGCAAAAACAAGTTAGGGTTCTTCTAGGAAAATCTCTTATATATCGAACATCTAGTCTCAAGTATGGTGATCACCACTACGACAGGGGCCGCAGTGCATTTAATCCCTATTGGATCTTTTGTACTCCAAATTTTATTAATAAAGTAAAGTCGAAGATGACGATAAATCAAAAAAAAAGAAGAAGAACATTATAACAGCACGGGCCTTTAGCTTGTGGAGTATATAGTGAAGATAGAAAAAAAAATATATTAACATAACTCATTGGAAAAAATCGATGAGTGTTTCCTATTAATTCCAAAGCAACTAGACTGATTTTGACAAAATTTTAGACCAGCGGGTATTCTTGTCTATTGTGAAGTCCGGTAGCGAATCAACATAACATTTTTTGTATTTTTGTCAATTATTTTAGGTTTGTGAACATATTTTGATAACTCTTTTCCTATATACAGAACAAATGACGTCTTTAGTTTGATACTATGTAACAAAAAAAAATACGTTCAGAAGCAGGAAAAGTGCTGAAAGTTGTTTTTGTGGCCTCATTAGTGGCATACAAAAGCCTGTTTTTCTCAATTTCGAATCTTAATGATTGAGCCGAGGGCTCGCCATTCCATTAGCAAGCAAACAGAAAAACATCGTAAATACGATGTAATCTTATACATAATGGGGATTTAACATCACTTCTTGTTTCACAGATGAAGAGACTAATTTTGAGAGGAAAAGACAAACAACAAGCGCGAAGACTTGTCGTAGAGGAAAGTTTAGAAGAGAAGGTAAAGGTTAGTTTAAGAGGATCCTTTCGGTGTTCTCACGATGCCAAAGATTTAGCTGTAGGTATATGTGATTAGAAGTAATAATGGTTATATGTCCATTTACTGTAGAGGAGATATTAAAATGAAGATTAAGTGATATCAAGATGTAGAGATCATTTATAAAATTAGAATTATCTGTTGAAGTAGTAACGAAAGTTTATCCCTCTGACCTATTTATATGTGCCCTCATTTTCGAATGAAGTTTGCTACTATGAAGGCATTAATAAATCGTCTCCTAAATTCTGATTGTTTAATATAAGTTTCAAAGTGTATACCTATATATATTTTAAAGTAGAGTTAACGATTGTATTTAATGGAATTTTACTCACTAGTAGAGTTAAGCAAAATCATCTTCATTTTTACTATTTGTCATCTCAACTTGTTATACTATGAAATATTTCATATATTAATTTAATTTTATTACGCTACCAATTTTGACTCCTGTACTTTACACTTAAATATTAATTACATATATATATGTCTTTATATAAAAAACGCACATTTCAAAATCAAGACTTAACCGTATCATGTACATATAACTTTAAGCTGTAATACAATTATGAATGTTGTAACATTGTTGTCTTTTACAATGTAGAGATGTTTATCATTAAATATTTATGTCGTGTTTAATAAAATTTATATAATCTCATATCAATTGCCGATTGGAGTTTTGTGTAAAAGAATTTAATAAGAATGGTATTAAGGTTTATATAAAATTATAGTATAAACGTGTATGAATTGCAGGAAGAGTAATTTTTTATTTAAAATATCGAATGTTCTAAACATTCTTTTGATGTCTGACAATAAGTAGATGAATTTGCACACAAACGAAAATTAATAAATACCTACTATTCTGTTTTCGATACTCAAAAATAATTATGTTTTACAAATCACGTTCATATTTATGTAAGTGGAAAATGAAGCTTTAAATCGTGTTAAAGGAAAATGATATTTTAAAAATATATATATTGATGAATACTCACTATGAAATTATGTAAAGTATATATGTAAAATATAATGCTATAAAAGTATCTGCTTGTCGTAGAATGTATTTACAAAAATTTCACTTGTGACGTTTGTTTGATGTAATAAAAGAAACGTTAATAAATTATTAATGATACACAAACCGATTCATTTTAAAAACCAATTTTGAATGTGAATTTATGATGAGATCTTCTGAAGGCAATTTATCGAGAAGTTACCCAATAATTGTTTATTTTGAAACTCCTTTCTAGAATAGCAATCAGGCGATGAGGGTTTCAATATTTCAAAAAAATATTTGGTGTAAAAAAATCTTTATGCAAGTGGTTATATAATTAGATATATAATTAAAAATGTTCTTGGCAAAATGAATGTGTACATATCGCACTTAAAAGTTTCTGTATATTTATGAATAAACATTTATATATAACTATAATATAAATTTCCCCTCGAGTGAGGTGTTCTTATCCACAACTAAAATTCAGGTAAGCATATAAATGTACTACATTATTCCAGGTTAGTTATGTTCAGCCATAGTTTATTTCTTCAAGCCAAACTTTCAATTTTTTAAATAAACGACCTAGATAGGTTGTTTATTCAAAAAATTGAGGGTTTGGTTTGAAGAAATAAACAATCTATAACCACCTTGGTTACATAATCAAGATGGTTAGGTAGGTTGTTTAATTTATCATTATAAGTTTATTCTATCGATTATTGAAAGCAAAACTAAAATACTTTTTATAATAAATTAAAACTAAATTACTTATTATATAAACATTTCTAGCAGCATATTAGTTGTTTCTTCTTCAGTTGCTGATGAAACAGATAATATATGGCTTATCTGTATTTGATGTCCATTAGCAAAGCTACTGAATATTTCAGCAGGTCTATTTCAAATGAGTACCAAAGCCATTGAGTACGTCTTGGAACTAGTAAATTGACTGCTTTTAATAACAAGATAGTATTAATTTTTTTATCTATGCAAACTATTAAGAGGTTAAATTTCAAATAGCGATAGTCTTGTTAAATTGACATTGTGTTTAGATGCAGTTAAAAAAAAAAACAATTTTTTCTGTACAAATTATTCAAAAATTTCGGGAGGAAATACAAAAATATTTAGAATATGCCCTATGATTAAGAAGATCCGAATTTTATGTTTTCTATACCTTTATTGTAACAGAAACTAAAAAAAGTGTATACATGATATATTTATGGGAAAAAACTGTAATATTCTTTCTGTGTCATAAATAAGGTATATCTTACATGTAATACAATGTTATAGGAGGTAAGCCTACAATTAATTTCTTCGAATATTAAATGTACCATATAAAAATAGTTCAGTTGGTGTTCTTACCAAATAGAATTTTCATATTGACAAAATATAGTTTATAATTGTTAAGTGAATCATATGTAGGAAATCCATAGAATTATATGAAAAATATATTCATTTCTAGTCACAATATTAGATACAAAAGGAAAAAAAAAGTAAAGTTATTATTAATATAAATAAATCAAAATCAAGAAAATAATTTCTATGTCGCATTTATTAGAGAATAAAGATGAGGGTTAAAGGTATAAAATATTATACTTTCGCACTTCATTTAAATGTCATATTAAATGAATGAATTTCTTTAGTATTTAATATGCTGAACTTCTAAACTTGTGAATTTAAGAGTGTTCTTGTTTAAAGGTTAATTTTATGGTAACTTTTGAGTTGTATTGAATACTTTTATATCATAAGTGTAACGGTCTCGGATGGAAAACCAGAAATCATTTTTAGTTTTATGACCTATTTTTTTGTTTTGGATTTGAATTCGTCTATGTAGGGTTTCAATAAGTCAAAAAAAATATGAAGCTATATTTTACAGTATCAAATTAACTTATAGTTTATTAATAGAATATTCCGTTTAATCTTAAAAAATATACAGTGGCGTGTCTAGGGTTAAAGAAAGGCAAGCCAAGAGGAAAGTCTTTGTAGCTTTTAAAGTTACTGTTGATAAATCTATCTTACTCTCCAATGTTTACTGAACTTTATTGTTGCTAAGTATATACACACTAGTGCCACGCTCTAGGCTAGGCTATAAGCTTTCTTTCTATACATAAAGGGCTTCTGGAGGATAGACAGGAGCACTTATACGAAAAAAATACTTTGAAAGACATAAAATTGGCCAAAAAACAAAGGAAAACCGGTATTGCTTTTTTCGAATGAAATAAGTTACAATATCTTGCCCAAAATCGACACAAAGGATTGCATTAATATTTAAGAAAATATATCTGAAAGTGCTTAAAAATATTACAGTTTCCGATAACCCATCGCACAAAAAATTATACATGAATAAATAGGTCTGTATGATCCACGGACGTTTGTCCTAAGGTAGACAACTTAATGCCTGTGTTATAGGTAACAGACGCTATTTTTTATTTGAAATATAAATACATATATAAAATTCCGAAATTCCATCAAAATCGGTGCAACGTTTTTGAATGTAAAGGAAACATGCAAACATACAATTACACGTACATATTATCGGAAATCATATGCAACTTTAGGAATATTTCAGTCTAGTACAAAAATCTTACAATAAATACATACTCCGTGTACGCATTATCTATATTGGTCTAGCCTTTAAAAAAGAGTTGAATGTATTGAAAGTTAAAATTTTTGCAACATTGTAAAAAATATTTCAGTTTTTTATACCTTAATAAGTTTTTTTTATTTCTTCCTTTTTAATTCAGCTATTTAGCTGCGTTTTCTGGTGTTCTTGAAGGTTAGGTCAATTTTTAGAAGTAGCTATAAATTAATAAAGTTAAGAAAGTTATAATTTCTTATTTTTTTGTGGTGATAAATGCGTTTTCAATGTATAAAATAGACTCATAGATAAACACAAGCATTGAAGAATAAATATTCGTTTAAAATATATTAAATACTCTATAGTAATAATATTTATAGCTGAAGAGTTTGTTTGTTTGTTTGCACGCGTTTATCTCAGGAATCAGACCAGTAGGGTCCGATTTGAAAGATTTTTTTTTTCAAAAAAATTTATCGAGTAAAGGCTACAGGCTATATATCATCACGCCAAAATTGAGTCTATTTTCTTTACCTAATTTTACGTTGATGAAGTCGCGGGCACAACTAGTTAAATATATTTCTGTTTATAAACGTTACTGTATCTTTTGGAGACTTGTAACATCTGAAAATGTTAAATAATCGTTTCATATATATATTATGTTCACAAAAATTGGGAATCCCAATGGGAAGGGAAAGACGAACGGGAAAGGGAACGGAACGTAACTAAGCGGAACGGTATTTACCAGTATATTTTTATACCGCCGTTACACTTTTGCCTTATTACTTTACGTGGGGCTACGTAGAATTCAAAATGAATTTTGGGATTGTCTCATAATAACAAAAAGTAACAAAGACATTTTACTCAAACCACAATAGTTTGAGGAAAGTTGAGGAAAACATTTATTAACTACAACTTAATATCTGCAGCTACTTTTGATTCTTTATTACTCTATTTTTTATTACTATTCAAAAAAAATTGTATCTCCTATGCAAGTCCAGACTACCATTTGACTGAGTGGAAGTTACCTATTTGAAGTCAAAGAGAACAAAAATTAAAATAGTATATCAATTAGTCAAAACTTTATTCAAAACATCTTTTTTTAAATAAAGTTTTGACAAAAATTGCAATCGTTATTATTTTATGTAACATTGTATAAAAACTCGTAACCGTATACAATGCATTAATCATTATAGTCATACTTTTAAAAGTACCATCCTATACGGTTACGAGTCCAATAACAAATACATAGTTGTTCCGATAGTTCTTTCAGAACATCGTCGCACAGCTCATGGAGGGCGTGGGACAGGTAATACACCCCCCCCCCACCCCTTTATACATGTAAATACAATTGAAGGGTCTGTTTATAACGTCGAAATATATATATATTTTTTAAACAAATAATAAGTAAGACAATTTTATTATCATCTATACAAATATATAAAGCCGAAGAGATTGTTTGTTCGTTTGAACGCGCTACTCTCAGGAAGTACATGTCCGATTTGAATAATTCTTTCAGTGTTAGATAGGTCATTTTACGAGGAAAGCTATAGGCTATATGTCACACATGGCTTACGTCACACTAATGCAATTCGAATGGGAATATCTTCGAAATGGTTCGAGTAATCGAAAAAGTATTAGAGACCATTTTTGTAGAGCATTTAATTTCCTACAAATATTGACGATGGTACGGGCTTAACCAAGCTATTGGTGATGAGATATGACCATTTCAATATCAAACTGAATTAAAAATAGAAAACTATGGTGAGGATAATGTTCCCATTAATATTGAGAGCCCATACTGTGTGAGTGCTTTCTAAAGGTGCCTAGCCACAAGTTTTTGTGTGTGACATACAAAAAATAAAGTTTTTTTGCTATATTTGTATATAGTATAGAACAGTGAAAGTTTTTCGTTAAATTGTGTAATTGTTGTACAAATAAATATTTTATAAATATATGTTCAATGTAATTAGTCATACAGTAATTGTAACTATTTATATAAATTAGATCTCGCCGGTGGCCGAAATTCAGTCACAATCTTTAGATTTAGGAACCAAATTCTTACTTAACACTATATAAATAAATTTAATTATTTTTTAATAAATATATTTGCAATGAGAAAGGTATGATTATTTACCCTTTATAAGGTATTTTCCGCAAACAATTCCTTACGCTATGTTTGGAGAACACTCTTACGTACATCTGTTCTTTAACTTGCACAGGAAGTACCTCTTTTAGTTGCGAAAATGAAAACAAAAAAATACAACGGTTTAAAGAAAATTGTTACTAAAACCGTTATAAGTTTTCTTATATTTTCTCTAGTTGTATTAAAATTACACGTTAATTTATAAAAATACGTCTAAAAATATAAAAGAGGAGGTCGTGGCCTAATCAGTGATCGGCATTTGAGTCGATCGCTAAGTTATATTGCTCTGGCTGCGACCGGGTGATAGATGGGTGACCCATTCTAGCACCGCCGGCCCAATTCGGCTACAAACATAGCGCTACCTCTAATTAAAACTGTATCCGCGACTCCGTCCGCGTGGGCCACCCTTGTCACTTAAGAGTATGAAAAATAGATAGTAGCCGATTCTCAACCCACTGAATGTGCTAAGAAAATTTTATAAAAATCAGTCAAGCCGTTTCGGAAGAGTATCGTAACTAGCATTGTGACACGAGAATTTTATATATAAGATGAAACCTTACTTCCCTTGGTCACGACATCACGCGTGAGCGGCTGGACCGATTTCGCTAATTCTTTTTTTGTTATATATGTTATTATCAGAAAAATATTCTTAAGAAAGATAATAGTAAGAAAATTCCACGGGAAATTAGAAAATTGAAAGATACTTAACCACCATAGTAAATTATTTCTAGTGTAAACTAGCCTTATGGGGTTTGACATAAATGGACAGAATATCGTTTAAAACAAGTGCTTCGGTCGAAGTTATCTGTATAAATTAAATAGTAAATTAATTCCAAAATTTATTGCAAAATGAACGGGAACGGGAACGGGAATGAGAATGGGAACAGGAACGGGAACGGGAACGACAATAACATTATAGGATAATGGATGTTGCAGTTTTCAATGCACGTCGATAATCACTCCAATGAACCGCCTGCCCGTTTGGCCCTTGTTATGTAAAAAAAAAACATGATCGAGTAATAAAAAGATAGACCAAAAAGAATCAAAACTGGCTTGGTATCTTAGGGTTCATATTAGTACTAATAAGCAGTACCACTTTAATAAAAGGTTTATGACGGAACATCACGATCGGTAGGAAAATAAAATGTCGGTACTTTAGACCCAAGCCTTCTTTAAGGTTCCGTGAAGTTAAATTAATATTCTAAAAGCTTACGATCTACTTTTATCTCTATTATATTCTTGGCGCTAGAAAAGTGTTTAAGCACAATTCAGTGAACGAAAAGCATTGACATTTCATTCTATCAATATCAGGGTGAAGGACCTTCCAAATGGTAGCAATATCGTATAATGTATGTATGTTAAACTCTTTGGTCTACTTTGATGTCTTCTATGGGTAGATAATAGTAAATTGTTGCCGAGGCTTAAATAGTTCTTTTATCAAAAAAAATGCTAGGAAATAAATCAAAATTCTATAGGAAAATTATTTATAATTTAATTAATATTAAAAGTTATATTATGTTTGTTCCAACTTTTTTCTTACAGTAGTTGTGCTTCGTCCAGATGAAGCATAACTACTGTAAATAAAACTAGGATAATATTTACAGTTATGTAGACAAATTTTTTCAAGATTGTTACTTTTGTCATTTGTATTATTTATTTCTTTTATTTTATTAGGGACAATGCAAGTTTTTTACCTTATTAATTAATCTAAAAAAAAAATATGTTTATAGGTCTGCCCCTAATACAGCAATAATACACATTATACTGCAGACTTTTTTTAGATTTTATATCTTTTTATATTACAGTTCATAAAAAAACAACCAAAATAAAATCAAGTTAAGAAGTATCTATAGATAAATTAGTGAAAGATTACTTAACATAAAATCTGAAAAACCACAGGATGTACAATGATGAAATTTGGCAGAGAGGTACTTTATAATTAGTTAACATGCGCTAACAAAGGATTTTTCGATAGGGCTACATTAAAAAGACCTAAGAGCCCTCACAATTTTGCGCAGAAAGTTGTGGGAAACAGTAATACATAAAGATTTACGTTACCTTAGCCTCTTCACCAACTAGCATATTCTTTAATTCTACAATTCTATCATTAATGCTAGTTCTATATCTCCTACGTGAGATTAAGAGAAAGTTAACCAATTATGTACGGAAAGCATGGATATACTAGCGTGGACGCACGATGTTGGTCCGTTTTCCCTTCACTCTTTAGTCCTGTCTTAGGACAGGCAAAAATATCTCTTCACTCATCACTTATTGACTTATTTGTTTAATAATTTTAGCAAAAAATTAACTAAATTATTTTATTTATCTATGCGACATCAATTATCGCGTTTAATTCCGACTGGCAACCGTCATTAAATCTTTTTATAACTGACTAGTTTTTTTACACTGGGAAATGCATTTACGAATTGACTTTTTCGAACAGAAAATTAACCATAGAACGTGAGGTCACACTAATTTCAAGGAAATTTCAAAACTCAAGTATCTATTTTTATTAAATAATTATAACGAGAATGGAACACCGAGTACTCTACTTAAGTATTCTAAGTTTCTCACCAGTCACCTGTAAATATTATATAACGCATTAATATTATTTTATATATAATAAAATAATATTAATGCGTTATAAGAGGGACGCGTTATAGGGGGATTACGTTATGAAAGTAGGCCGCCATACAATAACCGTGTATTAATTTGTGTGTTAAGTAAAAGCCGCGTGGTTAAAGTGATTTTGTTTACTTTTGAGAGTTTTCATATTTTTGTACGAACCCTAATTATTGTTATAAATGTAAAGTAGCCTATATTACTCCTTGCAATATCAACCAATATAAGTTCCGTCGAAATCGGTCCAGACGTTTCGGAAATCACCCAGAACAAACAGACAGACAGACCGACAGACGGGCATAAATGGCTGAAATCGTGTTTTCGTTATACGTATCGTATATACAACTGGTAAAAAAAGAATTTTTTCGACTTTACAAATAGACGCGTCAATTTATATGTATAGATGAAAAGCAAAAATCTTAGTCAATACTGATCGTTGATACATAAAAAAATTCTGATGAATTGAAAACCTCCTCCTTTTTTAAAGTCGAATAAAATCCTCGGGAAAACCAATTAAGAAAAAATATTTTTCGATACATTGATTCTCGGATTAGAAATCAAGAAAATGTAAAAAAAAAATGTGTATCTCACGCCATTGCTGAAACAAGATAGAAAAATTGACAAACAGGGTTTTTCTGGTCAGTTAGTAGGTATATAATATTCATCTACGAACTATCAATCATCGACCTTTATAATTTCGAAATTTAGCAAATTGTAGATCTGTTAATTGATATTTGCAAAGGATTATTTAACTATTATTATATATAATACATAAGTTTAAATTGGGTACAGGGCTGACCCTACCATAAGGCTAACAGAGTGGATGCTCGAGGTGCCAGTGGACGCCTCAGCTAGGGGTGACTCTTAATATGTGATTATTTTAAGAATATTTAATAATAAAAAATCTAAACAGGGCAGGTAATGGTGGCGCCATAATTGGATATTGCTCCCTCCTAACATTTACTTTGAGCCAGAACAGATTGGGTAAAATAAGGCTAATCATATTTCACATTCAGTTTGTATCTTATATGTAAACATTTATTATTTTTCATTTTAAACAGTCTAACAACCTTTAGAATTTTTTTGACGCTCAAATCATCTAAATTATTTTTAATAGCTGACGCATGTAAATTTTTCTCCATTTCCAAAGTATTTTCTGGTAGAACATCATCAACATCCAAACTTGTATCACTGTCATGTCTGGAACACAGAAACATTGATAATCGATTTAATAAGTAAATTTTATAGATGTAAAATAATAACATAACTAGGTTTAATGAAATCTAATGCGATATAATATGATCAAGTAACTGTTTAATTACTAATATATACCAAGTACTAATAACCTAACAACTAAAGCAAGATTTTCAGTACTTCTATGTAGTTTAAGAATAAAATAGTTTACAATAGCACTCCTAAATGTAAGGAATACTCCTAAATATAAACCTACACATGCTAAACTTATCTCATATTCCTTAGTTCGCTTGATAAAATTGAGTTGTAACAAGGTGAGTAAATAATATATTTCAAAAGTATAATTTTTTTATCAAGTTATAAAAAAAACTTAATATTCTATATAATATGAGTAGAACGTATGTAAAAAAATGTGTAAAATGTATAGTAAAAAATGTTTTTTTTTTTATATTGTGAAAGAAAGTGCACCTGATCAGTAATAAAGATGGGAGCTGAGTTACTGTAAGAGAGACCTAGTTTATTAGATGCTTGCGAAAACAACTGAATGTTCCCGGTAGCGAACTTTTATGTCTAGGACAGTATTCATGTAACCTACATATTCCGAAAACTCAAACTTATACGAATTGAATAATGCATAGGGCTTTATTATACTGTTTAAGAAGCGTTGCCTGAGCTTACCGCATGATAAAATATTATTAAAAAGACGTTTATTATCAGATTTTCGTACAGTATTAATTTAACTTGCATGTTAATAATTTCGTTTCTATATTAAACTTACCGCTTTCGTTTTTTACCACGAAATCTTGGTTTATTTTTTGAAACATTATCAACATTTTCATTATTTTGATTTTTTAAAGCGTTTTCGTCAGTTTTGTCCATGTTATCTACAGAAATTTATGCACATTACACTTACGACACTACTAATGAAAAAATAAACACAGTTATATTGCAAGCTTTGGCTTTGTCTAAGTTAGCTTGTACCTCTATTTAAATATTTCCTTATATATAAAAATTAAATGGAAAAGGAGCCACAATCAAAGAATCAAACATACAATAAACATCTCACACTATATTAAATATTAAGCGACTCTATGATTTCTTTGTGAACTTCAAAAATCAAACTTGTAAATGTCAAGTACGGAGAGTAGACATAAGGGAGAATAGTTGAGGCGTCCAGTGTATATTATCTATGTGTATATCATTAGTTTCAGTTCAAAAAACCTTCCAAAATAGCGCTAGTGAAGACAAATTAAATGGACATTCTATTGCATGTTGCAATTGTAGACGAGTTAAAGAAAAAATTTAATATCATTTTTGACTCAAACTGTTTATACAAAATTTCAACTACTTAATACAAATAGTACAAAGAAATTACTCTGATGGTAAAGTGGCGCCACCATTTTTAATGCAATTTGACGGACACTTTTTCATATACACCAATGTTTCTTCATCCTTTACACTCCATAATGTGAAGACAAAGACAGTGTTGCCAAATATAATATTTTATTTGAGAGGAAATATAGAAAGCCCTAAACCGAATTTCTTTGATTTAAGCCGGTTCCAGACGACAACTTCAAAATACATTTATTTGGTTACGTTGCTTTTTATATATTTAATAAAAAGTTCATCTATTTACGTCAACTTTTACACTGCCTGTATGCGTTTGTGCGAATGCTCACTCACAAGTAACTGGGAAGTGAGAGGCTTCGACAGTGTATTTATAGAACTTTTTGTCTATTCTAAAATTTACTATTTTGAATAATTCTATATAAATCTAAAATCAAATTCTTCAATCTCTTAGATCTATTTCATGATTTCTTTATTTTTAATAAATCTAGTTTTACAATTCATACAAATTTGAGAGCTTTCTCATGGAATTCAGCAAGCAAGTTTTTCATGTCTTCATATCCTGCAATCTCTTGAGCCTGGTGTAATGGGAGCCATTTCAAATCCTGATGCTCATCTGATAATGTGACACTCTGCTCAGGATTTTTCAACTTTGCTAGCCAGTACACAACAGCTTTTGGCTTGCCTTTTACTTCATATTGTAATGTTTTGGATATGTCTTTGAAAATCTGTTAAAAAAATATATGATTTATGGTTTAATTCAGACATAGATAATCAATTAGATAATCAAAGTAACAAATACTTGTATTAATTTAAATAATTGTAACTGTGCAACATGTTTTCAGCTCAATTTGTAGAAAAAGTATGCTTCAAACATTATGATTTCCATATCCACTTAACTATTTACATTGTCATTAGATAACAAAGAATTTGAGGTCTGAAATTGTGAGTTTAAAAATGGTGATCTGTGTGACACAGTACCTCCAATTCCCTTTCTGATAAACCTGCTTCTTCTTTAGTTTCACGTAAAGCTGTGACCCAGTCTGACTCTCCAGGATCAACATGGCCTTAAACAAAAAAATCCACATTAAAATTTTAATCGTACTAATGGGATATTCTGACAAATTTCGAGAATATTTCATATACCTTTTGGTGGAGTCCAATGATGTTCTCCATAAGAAGTTTGTAATAAAAGAAATTGAATAGCTTGGTTAGTATATCTAAATATTACCAAGCCAGCTGCCTTTGTTGGGGACATTTTGAGCTACCTCTCTGAAAATAAATACAGTAAATTAATACAAAAATATCCCACATCCAATAAGGTTTTCTATGGTATATCAAGTTAAGAGAAATAAGAAAATTGCATTATTTTTAAGATGTTTAGTTTTAAATATGTTATTAGTCTGTAAGTCTTGACTGTAATAATCGAGAGAAGATACTTTTTGATGTTACATATTTAACAGTATTTTAGTATGTAAGTAAAATTAAATTTATTTTTAAATATTCCCCTAAAATAAATGTTAAGTAAATAATGTTACTTACGGTGTAGAATTATCAAGTATAAAACTGAATTACATTATAAATCATAATTTTAACACTAAAACTGCTTCATCATATGATAATAGGCAGTATTATATGAATATATTATAAGTTTGTAGAGCTCTAAAATAAATCAAATTAAAGTATTAATAATACAATTAGAGACATCAAAAAAGTATCGATACTCTGTGGTATCGAATAATTCTCCTTTCGATTCCGATACTTTTGTACTCAATACTTTGTATTCGATACTTTCACTCAATGAGTACTTTTGGTCATGTATCGTATCGAATAAACTATATACTTTATATAGTTTATTTTAAAGTTGGCTTTATGGCTATGGCTAAAAATTAAGAAAACAAGCATTTCCAGGATTAAATATTTATAATCGATTTTACTCGAACTTTTTTAGTGTCACAGATTATATTTTATACTTTTTGCATTCATATTTAATATTAATTCTTGCCTATTTGCGTTATCTATTTGAGTTAGTAGTACTTTTTTGTAATTGTATTTTTATATACCAATACGACTTTTTTTTTTGTTCTGCTGAAACTTAACTTATAATAAGGCGTCATCCATGCATTATGTCACAAAAATTTTACGATTTTTAGCCCCATACCTCCTATTTGTTACACTTTCTATACCCCTTCCCCTTAGTGTGACATCACAAATCTTTTGACGCCCCCTGTCCCTGTTCACTCAATGTCACATTTCGATGACCCCCCCCCCCCCCCCCCCCCCCCTCCTCCTCACTATTTATGGGACCCCCCACCAACATAAAAAATATTTTTTTTTTTTGAGATTCGGGTGTTTGGTTAATAGAATTATTATGGCTTGATCCACCTTATTTTATATAGAACTTGCTATGCCCGCGAATTTGCCCGCTTAAAATTACTGTAAATTCTATGCTTATATCCTGCCTCGATAAATGAGCTATCTAACACTGAAAGAATTTTTCAAATCAGACCAGTAGTTTTTGAGATTATTACGCTCAAAAAAACAAACTCTTCAGTTTTATATATAAGTATAGATTAGCTGTTTCTCGCCACTTCGTCATTATAAAATTGCTAGACCTCCTAATCTGGTCCTATCGAAAAATCCTTTCATAACGGATGTCTACTGACAGCAAACAACCACCTTGCCAAATTTCCTCATTGTAATTGCCGCGGTTTTCGAGATTTTGTCTTGCGTGACCTTTCACTTTTATATTATAACATAAAAGGTTGAGAACTGCTCGACCAATTAAAATAAATATTCTTTCAAGATCGAGGAAAGTTCATATAGAAAAGAAAAGAGACATTGGTGGAATGATGAAAGTGGGTGTAGCTGCCGATACATAAAGAGATGCCAATGATGTCCAGTGGAAAAGTTTACCCCAAAGCAAACTAGATGGCGCTGGGGTCACTGACGACTGCGCCAACGGGCCAGACAAATAAAATTTTCAGGCTCCGGATCTCAACAGACCATAAAACTGTGACGACACAAGTCTATTAGGGTAGTGGGCATGCCCATCGTCCCCACTACGGTGGATCGGTGTCTGCTAATATTACCGCATCGATACTTTTTGATAGTCAACATTTCCATAGGTTTGACTTCGTGAATGTTCCTCGGTTGAATTTATAATAAAGTAAATTATCTGCCGTTTGTATATATTAAAAATAATGTTAGATATTATTGGACATAGATAAATATATTATTGTATACAATTATTAGATATAATATAATAGTTAAAGATTCATTTTATAATAGGAAATGTATTATTGTATAAATTATTAATGAAGAACCGGATACACTTAAAAATGACTTCGAATGAATGGGAATGATTGTTACCCTTTGATACGTCAGTCATCCCCACCTTCAATTCCCTTCATCTACGTAATTTTGAACTAGTCAGTCTTGTGATAAGCGTCAAAATGGCGATAAGTGAAATAAAGATTTGTGATCAAATTGTTTTTGCTTGTTGAGAGATATTAACCTCAACCCTCATCGTATAGTTAAATTCAGTGGCTAATGATGGATATATGAAAATCCTATAATAATTCTTGGTATTATACGACGATTTTCCTTTTTATACTGTGTTCACATTTTTTTCTTCTGTATTCCAAAAAAATGATTTCTATACATCATCACTATTATAGTCAACCTTAAACTTAAGTTTAAGCTTGACTATAATAGTGACCTTAAACTTAAGTTTAAGCTTGACTATAATAGTGATGATGAACATACTTAAGTATGTTATGTATTTATGATTCCGACTTTAGTAAGTTCAATACTGTACAATCTTTTCATATTATAAAACAAAGTCCTCCCCCGTGTCTTTCTGTCTGTTCGCGATAAATTAAAAAAGTACTGAATGGATTATCATGCAGTTTTCAACAATAGACAGAATGATTCATGAGGAAGGTTTAGATATACAATACTTATATATCTTACAGTAGACAAGAGCCGAGAATTTCAAAGATTTGTAACGTGATGTCGTAAAAATAACGTATTTTTGTACGCTTACATTGCGTGCGCTGGCTAAGCAATACGAGAACGACCAAAATAATATAGTACGTAATTGCATACTTTAGGAGATATGAGACATTCAAAATTCTGGTCAACTGGTTGGGTTGGATAATGATGAGACGAACGTTCTCAATATCCTTTTCGTTCACCTGAAAATAAAAATATATACCCTTTAAATGTGAAGAATAAACTAGCGGACCCGGCAGACGTTGTCTTGCCCGATTTTTGACCCGTCTGCTGTTAGCCAATTACAAAAGGTGATTGGTTCGCCTTTTCAGATAAAAAGTGACATAGTATGTTATTTGAAATAATAATTTTACATAGCAAATCAGGCAAAAGTTTATTTGAAGTATTCTGTAGTAGGGATCAATTCTGCATTTTAAGTATATTTGAATAACCTTTTGACTTTTCCTTTATTCCCTTCCTTTTAAATCTTACCTGAAATAATGGGAATAAAACAGTATAAACATTTTAAATTAAAACTCTTTTCGAGTTTTAGAGATACATATAAACAACGATTGATTTTTATATATTATGTATAGATCTATACACTATAAGGTTACTATATCTTATCTATTTTAAGTTATTTTATATATTATAGTATATATCTATCGACATTTAAAAGCAAATCTCACTTCAATCGGCGGCGGCGCTTTAACGAGTTCCATTCCGGCCAATTCGGGGTCAGACCATGGGCGCCGGTATGCACTTCGGTGCCTGCTGCCTGCTCGTCTGCCCCCTTGTAACATAAAAAAAAACCCGTGGACCCCTGGGGGATCCACCTGGATCAATTTGGGCACCAATGGTTTAAGGCAAAACTCTCTGTTATTACATACATACTAAATTTAAACTTCTTGCTCTTTAGAATCGATTCGTATCCTCCCAAACCACTATGATGGTAATTTATTTCGCCGCTCTAAAACTGCTAACAGAATTTTAAGCGACCTCCCGTAGGTAGTTGATTCGGCAATTTTTCAGGGTTCCATGACAGTAAATTCTTTCCTAATTTTCTGACATTACCCTAAATATATTTATGTATAAATTTTTTATTGTGAGGTCTTGCGTTAAACTGCTTTAGCTTTAAAGAGAAATAAAGAGAAGGCAGTAAATAACGAATAATGATCTTCTTCTTAGCGTTTCGTTGGCAAGCACTAAATTATCTCGGCTCAGAACTTAGCCACATCAACTGCCTTATCAGCGGCAGCCATTAAGGCAGAAAAAGTACTAGAATATTCAACACTTTCATAATTAATGAAAGTGGCAAGACGATCTGCTTCATTTTCATCTGTAAATCAGTCATATATAATATAAAAATCAAACGAGGAGATACATATATATATACCCTAAGGTCCCCCCTAGCATTTCCAAACTATTAGACGTAGAAACTTGAAATTTTCCATATCGACAGAACATGTTAAAAACTCATTAGGAAAATTATTCTTGACGAAATCGGACAATAATTTTGGAAGTTATTTAACAAATACGTTTATAGCGTATCAGATACGGAACCCTTCCAGCGTGTCTTGACATGCTTTTGACCATTTTTTTTATTTTGAAAATCAATTATTAGCTACTTTTATTTCTACAAATATAAATACCTTTTGTATTAAAACTCTTAATTGAACATATACGAATCACGAACATATGTTATTTCTGCTGTAGACAAATGGCCAAGAGCGAGCCTTCTATATGAGGGTGTCCTGACACGCTTTTGGGCATTTTATTGTTTTAGTAATAGACCAAGACAGTAGAGACACGACTTTGAAAATACATTACGCAAAACAAAAGTCATTGAATAACGTTGACATGCAATAGATCTGTAATGTTATATCGTTGGCAGTGACCCCGACTCTATACAGTTCTTATCAGCGATAAGAGCACCCGGCCCGCGTGCATACACCAATTTGGTGAGTTATAATTACAGTAAATATTTAATAATATTTACGTAGTATCAGTGGATACTACATAGACAATCCAATTTTAGTGTTGAATACAGTAACAATAACAGTTTTAGGCTGCCAAACCCATATATGCATCTCTTTTCACGCATCCATGCATGAAATAACTGCGATGCAATTGATACCAGTACCAATAAGCTGGTGAATTCCACGGACGCCGAACAGCAATTGATGAATCACGCATGAGTGGAACTTTTAATTACTTTATCAACACCCTGTATTGTTGAGCTGCTTTTAAATAATTAATTAACTTTAAGCTTTAAAATACAAGGTGCAGTTAAGGTAAGGTAATGTAATAAATAAATTATTAATTGTTTTTAAAGAATACTGCGAACATTTAACGTAATGCTCTAATTGACTGTGAATTGTGAAATAGAAATATTTTTTTAATTAGCTGATGCTGGGCAAAGAATGCCCTATTCCCGGTTCACTTTCCTTTTTTTCTGGGCGAAACTTAGCCGCCTCTACGAATACCCAATTTTGTAATACACAAATCAAATCTTTTCATTTGATAGCTCAAGAAGAGCATACTGATTTCCGCAAAGTCACGCCTGATTCTATCAATTAATTGAAAAATGAGCTGTTATAACAAAGAAATCCTAAAATAAATGCATATGAATCGTGCAATTTAGAATTTTACAAAATATATAAAGATATTACGAGGACTAATTACCTTAACCGAAATAGAGTCGAATTCACAAATAGGTATTTAATATTCCGATATATGTGAAAGGTAGATTTATTATATACATATATTATAACTTATTCTAGTATTACCAAACATTCCAAATAATTTTATAGCTGTTTATAAGTAGAAATAAGTTATGTTGATATATAAGTGCTGCTAGGTATGGTTGATGGTATGTTTGATTCGAGTTTACCTTCAGCTCTTAATTTTTGACTATGTTTTGTTAGTAAATCATGTATGGATATTGAAAGGTTTTTTATTTCCTTGCGCTGAACAATTTTTTTCATATATCCCGTGGGGCAAACGAGAAGTCGGTTCTTTATCTATGTGACTACCAACGCCCATTGAAGCCTATACCACCAGAAGCCCAGTGCTAGAATGGGTCACCCATCTATCACCCGGTCGCAGCCAGAGCAACTTAACTTACCGATCGACTCAAATGCCATATATATATATTTTTTATTCAATAAGAAACAATTTCATTTTAAGATGTCATTACCTATACAGTAATTATTTAATGGTAAAAACTGATTCACTCTCAAATATATGATCTAAATTATTCTTTTTTAATAGCTTAATTGTCTATTATTTTTACATTAAGACGATAATTTGATATATGAGAAATTATGTTTAATGTTGTGATGATTTCCAGGCAAATCTGTATAAAAAATATAAATATAATTATTCAATCTATGTATGACAGCAGATTTATAATAAAACGAATAGCGTTAACAAACAAACTACCTCCATTATATTAATTATCCTGAACATATTAATCGTCAAAATTATTAATGGCTGGCCCGTTGGCGCAGTGGGCAGCGACCCTGCCTTCTGCTCCGGGGGTCGTGGGCTCTATTCGCACCTCGAGTTTGGGTGTATTATCCATATGTATGTATTAATATATTTCTATAAAAAATATTTGTGTATAATAGGCGGCTGTTACCTATAACACAGGCATTAAGTTGTATACCTTAAGAACAGACATCCGTGTGTCATATAGCCCTGTATATATTTATTATTTTTATATTTTTAACTTTAAGAAACACTCGCCCCACAGCCACATCCTCTACAATTTAAGCGGACCCTTGTACTAGACTGGAATAACGCTAGCCACAAGAAGATTCAATGGCGAAACCACTTGCCTCTTGTTAAAAAAAAAACTATATACCATAATGCGTTTCTTGAGACTTGCAGGTAGCACGTGACGTCCATTTAGATCTCGTTATAAAAGTAGGTTTAAAAGCAGACGTCATCAAGCGCGGACATCAGACAGTGAATAGTTGTCATTTAAAATATAAATCAATTGATAAAAATCGCAGAATTAATTAGAAATTGCCTCCGCGCTAACAACCCAGACGCTTTACTAGAAGATGCACTTACAAATCCCGCAGAAAGGAAACATTTTGTTCCATTTCATTTCATCTGTATAAAAAGTTTTTAAAATACCTCTTAAAAGCTTCTAGGTATAGAAGACAAGTATAATTAAAATTTCTTTGCTTTATGTAATGTGTTATACACATCATCATCATCATCATTGTCAGCTCTTGATAACCCACTGCTGGGCATAGGCCTCCCTTTGCTTCTGCCACTCTGCCCCATACAATTTTCGCTTTCGAAACTATGAATGAACTTATATAGAGCTTTGCCAAGGTCTTTTAGTAGGTTGTATATAGTAGGATTTTGCTAGTATACCCCTTCTAGTGCAGTGTTATAAATGTAAAATGATGAATGAGTGTGCCTGAATATGCGCTGCACGGATGAAAAACAATCTGTCAGTTTTTGTTCACTTTTAGTTTTTGTGCTGAATTCGCGACACAATGCTGTATTAAGTGTTCTGCTTTTAAGCATTATGAAATATGGATTTACATTTGTTAACCAACTTAGTTGTGGTAGTTCAGATTTCCATGACTCTACCACTGGAGTATTATGTTTGATTTCTACGTCGGTTGAAATTGTTGGTACCATATTCTCGTGCAGTATTTTAAATGTGAAATAATAAATGAGTGTGCCTGAATATATGCCTCGTACGCGTTAAAAAACAATTTGTCAGTTTTTGTTCACTTTTAGTTTTTGTGCTGAATTCGCGACACAATGCTGTATTAAGCGTTCTGGTTTCAAGCTCTATAAAGTTTGTTTTCATAGCAAAATTTTGGAAATCTACTTACGTTTTATAGTCTTTGTTAATATTTATAATATTACTATCCGTGTGCATTTAATGCAACGATTTTATTTGAAGTTTCAATCAGAGACTCCAGTTTCACTTATTTAATAGACCTATGACCAAATACCGATTTTTAATCAGGGCTAGACTATTGCTCGAAATTGTCCAATTTTCCGCCAAATTAAATAGATGTTACTTTGAACAATGAATTACAGCAAAATTGATAAAGGTATTTCTTAGAAATTTCATATCTTATTCTAGACTTCTGCTTGGATTTAGTTAAAAGTTTCTTCCAAGAACCGACTTAATATAAACGAAATTATGTAGATATTATTAAATTATGTAATATCTAATATCAAAGATATTTTCTTAGTTCTCAACATCAAATATTGAATCTAGAGATTTTTATATAAAATATCAATTTCTTGCGTTTATTACAAAAATAATAAACCAAATAACTTATATTTGAAATTTAATATTGCTATCAAAAGGAGAATATTTTCGAGAAAGATAATTTAATTAAATGTGTCAAGCGAACGTCTACGTTATATATTTTATTAAAAGTAAAGTTATAATTTAATTTTAAGATATTTGCCTCTTCTTTAATAAGCGAGGTTTTTTATTTGTTATTAAATTTACGCATGAGGCCAGTGTATTGACACGGTACTAACAATTGTGTTATATGTAATTTTTTTTCTTTTCCCTTTTATTGTTGCATAAACTCTCTGTTTATAGTTCTACAAGTTTTTTTAACATTTATACATAGGTGGACAAGGCTGAGGATAAGTGGCGTTAAAGGTTATGATGGTGTGGTTGTAGATTGAGAGGCCTTCGCCCAGCATTGGGACATTGAAATAATAATAGAATAAAAACCTTTATTGTTGTACAATTTTTATATTACAATATTTTGATAACATTAGGTTAATCTTCTTGTACAACTTGTCTTCTGCCAACGGTCTCCTCTAAAGCTTTCCTTTCTGTATTTTTTGCTAATCGAATCTATATTGGCGCCGCAATTCTCCTTAAATCATCCTCCCATCTCTTCTTCTTCTTGTATTGTCGATGGCGCATCAAACAGTTCCGTTCCAGAACTCAGCCACGCGAACAGCATCCTCTGTGGCTCGTATCAGGTCCTCTCGCGTACAAGTGGCAGGGCAGGAAGGGTCTTACTTATTGGGACATTTTAGGCTAATGAAAAAAGCGAATATAAAAGCTAAACTATAGGAAATATATATAAAATATATCCCCATACGTAATATCTTTATACATATGTGTTTGTCACAGGACACACTCTTAACGGGTGAACATATTTCGATGAAATATCTATTGTCTGTGTTAGAGTCATTTTCAGGAAAGTATATAGTGATAATAATTTGACCTCTCCCTCTCTTCCCATTTTATTGTTTAAATAACCAGTTAATATTTTTTTTATTAATGTCAGTAAGATCGACAACTATTATTAATATTTCCTCATATCTAAATATTATTTCCAAAAAACACGACTTATAGAAAGAAAATCCATGTGCAAAATAATAAATCCCTTGTTTGACTACCCGCTTTCATTTCCTCTGTCCGGTTTGAAATTGAAAAGTTAATAACTGGAAGGCTGCACTACACGTATTTTAAAATTAACTGTTCTTTATTGCTCTACTAGCTGTTTCCTGCGACTTCGTCTGCGTAAAATGAAGCTACCTAGAGCACTTAGACCTCCTTAATCCGGCCCTGTCGAAAAATTTGTTCTTAGCGGATGTCTACTAACAAAACTAACTAAATTTCATTTTGTACGTCCCGTGATACCTTTCGCTTTTATATAAGTAGATATTAATTGTTCTTTAATTGTATTTATACAAATAAATAAAAAGTGACTATACGTAATTTTGAAATAAAATATTTTGACTAAATGTATGTGATAGTATTGGTATAGGCCAGCGTTTCCTACACTTTATTTCCAAGGCCCAGTTATTTTTACATCTTTTCTGCGCGACCCACTAAAACTGTTTTGATAAATTATCACTAGATTTTCGTTCTATCTTTTCTTAACTTTTGATTTTTTGTAGTGACATCTGAAGGTATCTTAAAAATATTAGGTGTTCGAGAGTTTTGTTACAACCCACCGTTTGGGAAACGCTGGTACACACTATAACAAAAAAAAACAATTTTATTATTTTATCTGACTGCGAATTTGACGGTTCTGTTTAACAGTTGTTTTTGTTAAGAAATAACTTATGAAATCAACCAAAAGTGGACATTATCGTGGATCATTCCATTCATTCTTTCATTCATTTCAATCATTCCATTCATTCTTTCAATCGTTTGAATCATTTCATTAATTCTTTCATTAATTTCATTCATATTTATGGATATATCTAATACCGGAGCCAGACATAGCTCAAAGTGTTTGTGCATTTGTGTCCTTGAAGTCCACAAAGTACTATAAAACTTTGTACAGTTACACAAAGTCCCCGACCGCACTACATGATCATTCAAATTAAGCTATGTCTGGCTCCGGCATTTATTGTTACGAATTTTTTTGTTTGAAACAGTTGCCACGAATATGTGGAATTTCACAAATATTAAAATCTCCCTCCTGGTTTTGAAAGACATGCTATGTACAAATGTTCAATGTAATATTGAAACCCACGATACGTACGATTCTTCATGATCAGCAACTTGTCAAATCGAGAAAGCTACTACAGAATGAAGTATATGTAGAAGGGACTCATTTATAATACTTTATTACATAAACACCTAAATTTTATTATGTATTATACTAGTTTTTATCCGGTACTTCGTCATCGTAAAATTAGCAAAAAAAATTTTGCGTTCTGATATACAGCTGAAGCCTTCCTCGATAAATGAGCTATTTAACACTGGAAGAATTCTTCAATTCGAACCGGTAGTTTCTGAGATTAGTGCGTTCATGTAAATAGACAAACTCTTCAGCATTATATATTAGTAGACATTAAACTTAGAACGAGATTTGCCGCGTGATCGGAGCCGCATTATAACTAAGTTTTGTATATAATGTATAAGTGAAGTATATAATGAGAAAATCAGAGCACTTATTTTAATCACCATTTCACAGATTCTCTGGAAAATAATAGACAAACTACTATGAATTAGGATATTAGCTAAGCATACAGATGGTCTTTCTTGCGATTCTGAAATTATGCTAAACAAATTATGATGTTGTGATAAATAGAGAAATAAGAAAAGAGCAAACACATGCCTCAAACGCCAGCAACGCATCTTTAAGTCCTCTGATGTAGTGGCTGTCCATGGGCGTCGGTAGTCACTCAGTTGGACCACTTGTCCGCTTGCTCATTGTTTAAGAAAAAAAAATATGTGAGATAAATAAACTCCTCGCCGTTTCTACTTTTGTTCTTTAGTCTATGGAAATACAGCAATAGAAAATGTTAGTAGAGAATCCATTTGCAAGGACGGTAAAGTATGAACGATACAGGAATAATGATTTTCCCTAAGTATCAGACGCGTTTTATCATACTATGTCGTATTTATATCTTCAAAATTATTATTATTTGCTCAATCAAATCAGCAAAGCTCAAGTGGGAATGGGCTGGGCATGTGGTGCGAATGGACTCGCAAAGTTGGGCCAATGTTGCGACTATATGGACTCCCATCAAAGGCCACCGTAGACAGGCGGCTGTTACCTATAACACAGGCATTACGTTGTCTACCTTAGGAACAGACGTCCGTGTGTCATATAGTCCTGTACATATTTATTTATTAGAGCCTGAACTAGGTCGATGTTAGTACCGAAGTCTAGAGAAACATCATTTATTTCTAATAGAATAAAATTTTACATTAAATTCTTTAATGACGCTAAGATTACAATACGTTGAAGTCGGTGCCATCTGCATCAATTTAGCGGGGAACCTATTTGGCTTGGTACCGACTGCAGCACATCAGTAAGTGTCTACTAAATCGTATGAAAGTACTATATATTTTTTGCTTTATTAGTTTCTCGCCTTTTTGTTTGTGAAGGAGGTTTTCTTTTTATTTAAAAATAATTTTATACTACCGATGTGCACCGGCTCTGCCTCCGTAACTTACGCAAAAACAAACGTTAAAATACTTAGCAGCTATGATGAAAATTTCTTTAGAAAAATGTTTCCAGACAGATTTTTCCCATTTGCACTTTTAGACATAATATATCTTTACGCACCATTTATGCAGACCGTATTTTCTTTCGCTGTATCCAACGATCTGGTGAAAATATTACATTCAAATAGTATAGTGACTCGTCTTTGTGAAGCTGCCATTCCTTATTGGGTTTTTTATTATGTAAGTTGTTTGCGTATCAGAAACACACTTTATTTCAACATTACAATTTGCCTCTCCTCAATAAGATTGTTTTATAATTTCTTTTTTAATGTACAGAAATAAATATTTATTCATTTTATGGCCTCCACGATACCGGTTCCCTTGTGTGGAGACTGCCGGTAAGGTATTTGGTACACATATTTTATAGAGCAAATGTTACTCTTATACCTATTGTGTTGCATGTTGTAGAAATAAATTTCATTTCATTTCGTTTCGTTTCGTTTCGTTTCTGTTCATTTCAAAATGTTGTTCTTTGGTCTCTTTAAAACTCTGTAACGACTAAACCATTTTGAATTCATACAGAATTTATTTTAGTATTATTCCCCTTATTTCCGAGAAGGCTTAAAAGAAAAGGAAGAAAGGAAAAGTCAAAAAATTATTTTAAAACACTGAAATAGCAGAATTACTTTGAAATAGACGGCGTTAATACTAGAAGTTTCGTTGGACGTTCAGGTAGAGTTATTGCTTCATAAAACAATCTGGCCATTAGCACGTTTTGTTGATTGGTTAATAGCTTTTTAAGAAAAATAACAGTGTGTCTGCGCAATGCAAAACCTACCCGGAGTTGTTAGCCCCTGGTGCGTCAAAATAGCAAAACGCCATGATTGCAAAATTGCCCAACAAGCTTTGTTTATCAATTCTGCAATCATGGCGTTTTGCTATTTTAAGACATCAGGGGCTGTCGTGATGGTAATGTAATACCGGAGCCAGACATAGCTCATAGCCTTTGTACATTTGTGACCTGGAAGTCCACAAAGTACTGCAAAACTTTGTATAGTTATACAAAGTCCCCGGCCACTCTTCATGATTATTGAAATGATCATTTAAATGAAGCTATATCTGACTCCGGCATAAGACAAAATATATAATGTAGAGTAGTGGGTACCCGACAACGGGGTTTTTTACTGGTGCTTTAATTTAAGACTTGTTGAAGAAGGATATAATATACTTTGCTAGAAATAAAATACTAAGTATATTTTATTATCCAACAATTGAACTACAGATTTTCCAGATTGCTTAATAATACTAAAAGGAAATATAAAACCTTATTTGTATTTCGCTAATGTAAATATTCAATTTTACTAATAACGTGTCTCGTATACAAAACAGGAGTATGTAATCGTTTCTAAATAATTTTTGGTAACTTTTGCGACGTGAGACGTAACGTGACAAAGAATAACATTTTGGTATGTATTCGTTTTTCTCGTACTGATAGAGGTTCACCTTAATCGTTGTCATCACCGCTTTTGAAACTAGAGAACCAAATTACAGAACTTATCAGTTCTGACACTATAACTTCCAAATCATACGAAGACCTTCAGCTGCACTTTTATTCCAAATAATCCAAAAAGTGAAAACTTCCTGCAAATTAAATATCAAAAATCTGACATTTTCAAAAACGTAAAACTGAATTAATTTACATGAAAGTCAAAACCATACGAACTGAATATTATCGGCAGATGTTTAAATTGTCTAAAACCACGTCAATCAGCTATTATTATTAGAGAGTTCAAGTTTTGGCGCCATAATTTAAAAACGAATTTATTTATGCACCTCTATATATTGCTCTGCTGAAAATTTATACTTCAACGCTCGTTTTGTCGAGAACCTCTAGATTACAACGAGATATCTCGCACCGTACTTCAGGATCATTAAACTATAAGCATGGAGCAATATCCTGATGTCATTATCCCGACCCAGTTTCGTCATGGAGCCGCGGGGTACATCTAGTAACTGAATAAAGTTCTAAGATGACAATCCAAATATAATTTGTAAAAGTAAGTGAAAGTGGCAACGCCTGACGCTGACGCCGCTTCGCGTCATGAGCGTCGTGTTGGTTTCTAGATATTTCCCTCTCTTTTCTTTTGGTAGCATAAACCCAGGAAATGTAACAAAATTAATTACAGATCATAAAAATTTACACTCAGCTGATTTCGTAGTAATAGCTTCAAATACATACAAAAAATCGAAATAGTGCAATTTAGAATCCCTCCTTTTTCGAAGTCGGTTATAAAAATTATGCTATGCGACATGAACGTACGCGCATAAGTTGTCTAGTCTAGTCTAGTTTTATAAGTTACACGGTAGGAACGATGGCTATCCTTTTTGGTCTATAAGGATAGTAAGTGTCCCTACCGTCCAACTTATAAAACTATACTAATCCACTTTAAACTTAATTCTTTTGCATTAAATACTTAACTACTTTGCTTAAATCCGCGAATGAATACGAGGGAAAATCGGTGTAATGCTGCAACCCGAAAGCTACACCACCTAATCCGCCACCAAAGCACAGCACTACACTGACTTTCCGATGTCTAAACTTATTTCCACGAAACTTAGAATGAGCTTCTAGCGTCCGCTACATAATATAGTAACTACACACGACGCAAGGTGGCGGTGATGTCAAGAGTGAAAACATACACCAGAGCTATACTAGATGGCGATGATGTTCACCATACAACATCTGAATCACGCTAGCGAAGTTTCTTCACACGATCACATTATACAGAATGTAAAGGACATCGTAGACTAAATGTAGCCTTATCATAAAGATAAGGCTACATTTAATGTCCTAAATAAAATCACAAAAATCATTCATCTCGAAAATGAGAGGTTACAGATTTTGTCATCGTCATCCCATTGTTAAGCGCGCTATGTATCGTGAACATTGGGAAGCAATCGTCAACAAAATGTTGACGCTCAAAACAAGTCAACGACCCGCGCCGCGCTACCCCTGTTACGTATTTTTAAGGTTTATTTACATTTCGGTGTAATGTAAAAATATTGAAGAAACTTGTTTCTGATTTAAAATCGCATTGGAACAGATAGTAACATTGATATTATACAGTATTCAGTTAAAGAAATAGTAAATAAAATTGTACATTTCAATAAAAAGCTCGACGAAAGATTTCACTAACGGTTTCATCACCAGATACCGCATCAGAAATCAAAATTTCAGTTTGAGTTTTGCATTGAGATACTGTAGGTGAACTTTTGATTCATACGATTTACTAGAAATTACCTAATGTTTCCAAGTCTATACGACTTTGCAATATTCGTTCTTGAACAAATTTTCCCGTTGCCCATGGGCGTCGGTAATCATTATTATAAAAACGAGTTAATATTTTAATCACTTAAAATATTTTAAAAGCTCTCACTGGTTCGGAAAACTTGGGCCACAAGAAGAATCAGCAAGAAACTCGTTAGCGACCCTTTAAAAAACAGTTCATACAAAAAAAGGGTGGATACAATTTAATTACATGTTAACTATAAAGTACAAAGGTGGAGCCACTCATATCCAAGCACTTTTATCTTTAACTAGTTGTTACCCACGGCTTCGTCCGCGTTAAGTTCAGAGTGATGGTATATAGCCTATAGCCTTCCTCAATAAACGGACTATCTAACACATAAAATTTTTCAAATCGAACCAGTAGTTTCAGAGATTAGCGCGTTCAAACAAACAAACCCTTCAGCTTTATATTTTAGTATAAGATAGTTCACGTTAATTAAAGATTCGTGATATATAAGGATTTTAACTGTAATCTGCAGTTAAACAATTTTTTAAACCTTGCTTAGGACCCTCTCCTGCTGGTGTTTTTTGATAATTCTGTTTCAGCAAGAGTGGATCGCAGAACAAAAACCAGCAAAGCGATGATTATTAATATCAAAATAATTGGCATTTATTTATTATAAAAATCAGACAGATAACGTATAAAACTACAACCCTAGTATTAAATATTTCTTTCAAATCAAACTTTTTTCTTACTCTTTCTTTTCTTTTTCATGAAAAACTAAAAGATAAACCCACCTTTCCATTGTATTATAATGAAAGCAAAAACTAAAAGAAAGGTAAACAGTAAAAAGTTCCAAAATTAGTTCCATTACGTGAAGCTACTATCTCGTTAACCACAGCGCATTAGGTACAAATAGGCGATTAGAGTTTTTTAGAGCAATTTCCATAGTTGCGACACGAAAAATAATGTTCAATAGTTATTTTAACTCCAATTGGTTTACAGTATACATTTTCGATAGCTGATAGTCTGTCGAATTATTTAATTTCTACACAGTCGTTACAATTACATACATAGGTCTATATGGCAAACGGACGTCTGTTCTGTGTGTGCAATTAAGTTTTAAATAAATATTTATGAATAAGCCCTAAACACATATCAAGAATTGGTTATAAAATAGCTAGGTAATCACTAATAAATGATTTTTCTGTTATAGCTATAACGTCAGTATTAAAGCAGGCAGATGGGTACGAGGTATCTGGAAACATAGCTGGTGGATCAATACAGTATTATAATCTTACATTAACTCCAAAAGGTTTAATTTTTTATTAAATAATTTTATTTTACTCTTTAATGAGATTTACTTATGCTAGTCATGAAGCCAAATAGCGTATTTTACATATTTTGTTTCGTAAATTCAATAAATGTTAAAGTACCATGCAAAAGTGACTCACTTTATTTAATATTAAAAAACTGAAAATTAGTGTTCGTATCGTATTAGTAAAAAGGAGAAATTTTAATTAGCTGCTATGTAAAGTATCATCAGTATAAGTAGTATAAAAAGCGTTGAAATAGAAGATATGAACTCTCGAGTTTGTGGTCTCACTGCAGCGCTTTTATAACGCGACGCTTTTTTATCGAGCAATGTTCTATTTTCAAACGCTATATATATATACATATACGCTATATTTTTGTATCGACCATCTCATCGCCTGGGCGTTATAAGAACTTAGTTTTATAAAAGCTCTTCACGCGTCTGTCCTCCGGGTGAAGTGACGATATAATATGGAAACGGGTCGCTGCAAAATGTCGAACGAATAATATTATCTGAGAAAGAATTCCTCAGCTTGGTATATAAAAAGTGTAGTATATATAAAGACATTTAATGACTATTTCTGGCGAATGTCAAACCTACTTCTAGCAAAAGCAACCCTTGGTTAGAGGATAATATTATAATGAACGGGCAAGGCATACCTGTGTATAATATATTTAAAAAAAAAACAAAGAGTTATTTATGGAAATTGGTCACTGGAAATATTGAAATATTAATATTATTATGTTTTCGTAGAAAAGGAATTTTGGAATACCAAAAGTGTACTATTTATGCTTTTGACGACTTAAAGTCACGTGTTTCAGAAGAACACGAATACAAATTAATTTAACTGCCAAAAGGGCGTAGAACACACCACAATATTCGTTCAATCATACGTCTAGAAGTTGCTCTACTGCACTCCTGTCTCTTACATTTACTACAGTCAGATATAACATGTTAATAAAACAGTAACTCCTGAGCACGCGACAAGCAAAAACCCTTTGAAATACTAGGAAATGAATGTAAAGAGACGTGCTGTAGGTACAGTACAGAAACTAGACATACATATAACATAAAATAAATATACATACAAATATACTGCTATATTAATTACAATAGAATACATATTACATGAATAGTACATGAAATTTAAAACATCAGTCACCTTATGTCATGCTCTAAGCGCAGAAGGTATTAATAGCCGCCTCGGATCAGGCAATTAATGCTGCCCCATTTTGGGCTTCGATAATATAGTGTCTAACTATGTACGTAGGCCCTATATTGACCATGTGGTCAAATATACTTACAGTTTGTCATTTGCAATTGAATTCAGCTTCAGTTTAAATGTATATGTACATTAGATATATGTATGTATGTCTTATATTATCTGGTAGTAAATTCCAAAGGCATGATATCTCATATATTCCTATTTTATGAGGTTGTCTGTCAGAGCTTTTATGCATTACAATACAATAAGGCTGCCTTTGCACTATCACAATATTATTTAACCTTATACTTTTACAATTGTTTTTACCCAAATGTACGTGCAAGAAAGTGCTTATTTTTTTATATTATATTATGTATATCCTAAATTTAAAAACTGAAATGTCCGTTGTATTTTGTCTATCTTCTAAATCCAACAGGCCAATTTTTGCAGTACTTTCATTTCATGAATTTAAACTATGCAGCACTAAATTTTACTTATGTACAAATACTTGCATATTGCGTTTTAAAAAATCAACTAGTATTAGGTGAAGTTTTAGCATGTTGCGTAACTATTTCTAAACTATCCTACTATTGTAACCGTATATGCCCTACTAACTTATATATTTTATTGCAGGAAACGAAAATTCACGACCAGAAGCAGTGTGACGCTGCTAAAAGGATTGCTGGAATCCTTGGAATATACATCTCATTATACAATGAAGCAGCAGATTGCCTGTATCAAAATCTACAGGTCCAAAAGACTGTTTATATGTCTAACATTGTCACAGCTATAGCAGCACGGTGAATGTCTATATGTTACGTTCTACCTCCATTTACATAAGTCACAATTTACAGATTGCCTTCACACAATTCTTATATTTAATATGTATATATTTTGGTGCATTGTCCTAAATATTAGTTAAAGATAACTAGGTATTTATACAAAGATGATAAAGCATCGATAGCCCAATACTAGAAAGATGAAATGTAGCAGATGAACCCTACTGGGCTGTCATCGTGGTCGATCCTTACAGAAGTTATTAAGACAGCTTATCTGGAGAGGTTTTATGTATATTCGGCATACCTTTTTTATATATTACAAGGACCAAACGACCAGACGGTTCACCTAAGTAGTCAGTTTGATGAACTGCCACCACATGCCGTCAACCGCCACGACATGGACTTCCACACACACACAGAAGGCATGCACATGTGTTCCTGGCCCCTTATAGAGGGGTTTAGGCCACCGAGAACTGTCACAAGCCGAACGAAACGGAACAAAAATACCAACTCCTGGAGTGACACCATTCCAGCCACTTCATGCCGCTTTTATGTAAGAAACAGATACTGGTACCCGGACGCACCGGCCCATTTCCGCTGCAGACTAAGAGGACTACAAGGTTGGTCTACCTCTAATTAGATAATATAGATATTGGAATATAAAGAATAACAAAAAATTTAAAACGTTCCATTAACCGCTAATGGTGCTAGTGTTTGTATAGGGAATTATTACCGTTTTGGCAGTTTTATTTTATTAAACCGATTGATAATAAAAGCGCCATCGCCATCTCGTAATGAACAACTATAAAGTTATTGTTGAGTACAAAAACTTTGTCATGATTAAAGGTGAATTTAAATAAAGGCTTGACTACCCTTATAGTTCTCGTCACGTAAAAAGTTCGCTGAGCAAACTTTTTACGTGACGAGTAAAGGGAGGGTCTGGATGGAAGAGGTAGATGGAAAGGAGAAAAAGAATGACTTAAAATTATTCCTAAAATTTAATTTAAACATAGATATTCCACATCTATATAAAGGTAAAAAAGACAAAACCATTTTTAGAATTAACGAGTTAAAAGCTCAACTGCGAAAGCTAGAAGGTGCTTATTTTCAATATTTGAATAATGGATTATTAGAACACAGGCTGACTCCGTGTGATATAGAGTTTTCTAACATTCCGAAAAAACGTGAGAGATCTGAAGAAATTAAAAGCGTTATCCAAAAGGTTTTCGAAAAAGTTGCAACTGCAAAGAAGAAAGTTATAGGTAAGGTGATTCCAATTTATATATATAAAGATATGTAAACAACTTAACCTAATAGTTAATGTTAATATTCCTTAGAAGAAGAAGTAGTTGAACTCACTGGTGAACCTGTTGCGATAAAGAATTGGTGGGATAGCGATAGCGATGAAACGCAAGTTGAAAACGGCCATAATATAAAGCTTGATATGACCAATACTTATAAAGTTGCTGAGAAGATACCTGAAGAAATATTAGAAATGAGGCAAAAAGTCGCTACCATACAAGCACATGAAAAGACCAGGTATGCGAAATATTATTTATCGTATACTTCAATTGCTATAGATTTGTGAAATACAAAATGGAGGGAATGTTAAATCTCGACTTTTATCGTGTTATTTGTTTCCCGCGACTTCGTTCGCGTGAAATTGCAAAAGCATTTAGACCTGCTTGATCTGGTCCTATCAATAAATCCTTTCTTAGCGGATGCCTACCACGTATAAACTAACTCCTTGCCAAATTTCTCCCTTGTACGTCTTCTACCTGTCGCTTTTATATATTATAAAAGAGATTTTTTTGTCTGTAATAATTATATCATACTTATACTAAATATTTTTTTAGGAAGATAATACAAGAGTACACACGACAAAAACAAAGACGAGAACTATGGGAAAAAGAATTGAAAGGTATCCTAAAACCGCCCGCATCTCAAGAATTAA
>JANCMC010015777.1:752694-833126 GCA_024363005.1 Charaxes varanes
AAAAAGAGTTATTTAAAAAAGAAACGTGATGACATAGCCGAAGAGTTTCGAACCGCTATCAGAGAGTGGTTTCGAAAATGGTAGGTACTTGAATTTGCTGTTGTGGTTTTTGATTGGAATATATTATATTATTATTAAGATGTTGTTTGTTAGGATATTTAGTAGTGACCCATTTAGTATTAAGAAGCTGGAAACGAATTTGTTTTGTCATTACAAAGCCTCAACGCATTTTTTGAGAAATTCTGACCGAAATTCGGCTAAAGATATTCTGACTGAATCATATAAATTACTTACACAAATTACTATGCCTAACACGAGTAAATAATGACAGGTACGATGAAGCTAGGATTTTTCAAGATATACCAAAAGATATACAAGGTGGATCTTTGTTAATACTGAAAGAAGAAGTTATGGAACCTTGGGAATGGTCTGAAAAATATGAGGCTTATTTGAATGATAAAAAGGCAAATAAGAATAAAACTGCTCTTCAGGTAAGATTATTCTTGTAACAATTATAATTTCACCAAATAATCCAAAAATCATAAATGTTGGTAATAGTTAAAATTATGACTCGTATTGAAATACTTTGGACCCGCAAAGGCAAGGCACTCATTGCATCTTTTGTATTCGTAAAAAAATATGATTTACTTATTGTTTTTAAACAAGGACTGTGCCTTTTGTAAAATTATTAGTAATTTTGTAATGAAGTTCTATATATTTTTGTACCTTTAATGCTAAACTTATGCTACAATAAGTATTTCATAGTTTAGTTGAAATGGGAGAAACAAGCAGCAAAAGAAGAAGAAATGACCCTTCAACGGGAAGAGATGAAGAAAAAGAAGTTAGATGCCATTCTTTTGAAAAAGATGATGAAGAACCCAACCCTACACCCTGGATATAATTACCCTACTTCGAAAAAAGTTAATAATATAATACAGGTTAATAATTTTACTTTCCTAAATACGACTTTGAAATAAATAAGTTTTAATTAAAATGTAATTTAATAAGAACTACGTATGTAGGCAATTAATGATTACGATAAATATTGGCATGATTTGGATCAAGAAAATATATTATGTGCGAAGAGAAATTTTATAAAATGTATCGAAGAAGAAAATATTTGTATATAGCACCTGGATAACATTAAATAATAGAAATTTTAAATAAAATTGATTTAATCTATTTATGTACCTTTATACATAAGTATATTTAGTAGTATAAAATGTCAAATGAAACATTATAACATTTAATCACCTGTTTCTACCTAGCAATCATTCAGGGCGGTGGTAAAAGCAGAGGTCTAAAAGGGCATGTATCCAGGACAGTTAAAATATTAATAAAAACAAAAAAATGGTAAAAGCAGTCAACCTTTTTTTTCAATTCTGTTGGACATACTCTTTAAGTTAGTGTACAAATTTTTTTAATAATCAAGGAGGAAAGTAAATTAGATAAATAATATCTAAGCGTTTATTATCCAGGCGAAATTTAACTAGGCAACTTATTCAAAATGTTCTAGTGTGAATATAATGTATCACTTATGTCTTATCATTAATAAATAACAGATGAGGGTATACATATTTCTTATAACAAATATCATACCATATGTATTTTTCTATTTGACAATTATTATATGTTACCTATGGTTGGCATGACTATGCTTTAACATCACCCAAGAACAAAATGTATATGTGTTTATAAAACAAATGGTATTGCTTTGCATAAGGTTATAGCTCAACGGTATACGGTATGGACTGAAATCCGCAAGGTACCCGGTTCGAACCCCACCGCCGTTGGGATATTGTCACGCCCACTCCTAATACAGGCTTTTAATTTAAGCTTAGTAGGAGGGAAAAAGGGATATTAGACATACCTAAAAAAGTATTCCTAATATTCTTTTCAAAATATATATATATACCTACATATCTAAATCACAATTTTGAAATAGTTTGAATAATCGAAAAGTAAACGAAACACATCCATTTTTAAAGAGGATTCCTTCTGACAACAAAAGGAACCTTGAAAGATTCTCGAGATTGCCGGCTGGTCCAAATTCGGCCACAATCGGCCAAGAAATTGGTTTGCCACGCTAAGGTCGAATGTCGTTGGCACGTCAGTTAGTTAAAAGGCTCATTTTTGCTTGTTATGCATTACGTTAGCTTCTAACAATAACCCTTAGCAAAAGTTTCTTTAAGTAGGAACCGTCATCTAAAATGTTAAAGCACTTTCTTGGTCGACTTTTTATTTTTATTTTACAAGGAGGCAAACGAGCAGGCAGCAGGCACTGAAGTGCCTACCGGCGCCCATGGACATCTGCACGACCAGAAGGACAACCTTACGACTAATATCACAAAGTGACATTAATCGGGTCCCACTGTTTTACGTGCCTTCCGAAACACGGAGTAGATCGGATATCAAATATAAACCAGTGCTAGAATGGATCACCCATCTATCATCCGGTCTCAGCAAGAGCAACTTCACCCAGCGATCGACTCAAATGTCGACCACTGATTAGGCCACGATTTGCTTTAGGATATATATATAGAAGTCAGGAATTAACCGGGTACCTTTAATATGTAAAAGCGAAAGTTCACTTATTACAAAATCTCGAAAGCTGCGGGACGTACAAAGATGGAATTTGGCAAGGAGGTAGATAATATTAGATATCCGTTAAGAACGGATTTTGCGATAGGGCCAGATTGAGGAGGTCTAATCGTTATCGCATATTTAATTTTACGCGGACAAAATCCCGGGAAGCAGCTACTTGATTTATTAATAAAGTATTAATTTGAGTGATATAACTACTTGAGAATAAATTCGTGTAACCGTATTTGATATATAGAATAGCGATAATAAAAAAAATATAGCTTATTGTGGACTCCTCTTAAATCTGGGCGTGAGGAAGCATCTTTTTTTTTTGTTAAACTTTCTGCAAACCTCCTCGGCACGTTTGTTCTGAAGGCGTGCGCGAACAATACCCCCAAGCAAGTGGCCACCCAGGAGTGCTTTGATAGGTAGGACAAAAAGACCCTACAGTAAAAGCGTTTTGTCGTTCTTCATTATCGCGTTGAGCAAATATTTGTTATAACAAATAAATATATTTAAACTTATTTGGTACATTCTTTACTTATATCTGTACATGACTTTATTTTTGTAAAATAAAGATTTTTAATGATATTTTCGTTAACAACACGCACTATATTATCGGAGTGCCAAACACAAACCTTTCGATAGTTTTACTTACTTTAACGTTCGAAACGAAACGTCAAATGAATTCGTGCATACACGACATACATGGATGGCCGTAACGTTGAGGATTCGATACGAAGGAGTTCTGATTTCATTCGTGCTCGCAATATTTTAAAACTACGTCGTGTAAAACGGTAGCATCAATGTTTATTTGACGTTCGGTTTTGAACGTAAAAGTAAGTAAAACTATCGAGAATGTTCGGAGTTAGAGAAGACCATCTATTGAAATATTTACCCCCATGTACAACTTTACCTTCACATAAGCCACCGGTGGTATATCTAAAAGATCACATTGTCTTGTTTCGATATTCCTGCCCGAAAAAGTACAAAATTTCGCAGATAAGTCATATTTTGCCCGTTTTATAGATTACCAGTTTTATGACATAAGATCGGCGTGAAGTGGCGGAAATGCTGTTACATCAAATGATGGTTCGTTGGTAGTTCCCGGTGAACCAAACCCCTCGGTTAAAGGTCAGCAACATATCTGCGCCATTCCTGGCGCTACAGATTTCCATGGGCGTCGGTAGTCACTTAAGTGAACCGCTTGCCCGTTTGCCCCTTGTAATATAAAATAAAAAAAATAGTTATTTACATACAATGGATACATTATTTGTATATACTGTTATCTAACTCCCGCGTAAACACATTTGAAAGTCCCTTTTTTAGAGAAAATAAAAACACATAAAACGGGGAAGAACCTAAAAATAAATAACATTTTGTACTAACTAGCTTGTACTTACATAATTTATGATATATATATTTTCCTCAACGAATGATTAAAATGTTTTCATGATATAAAGTTCACTATTTTTGTTTATAAACTACTAGCGGACCCGGCAGACGTTGACCAGCCCGAACTAGTCTTACTATTGGACATTAATCGATTCCCACCTCGAGTCTGGGTGTATTATCTATATGTATGTATTTATATATTTCTAAAAAAAATATTTGTGTACAACAGGCACCTGTTACTTATAACACAGGCATTAAGTTGTCTATCTTAGGAACAGGCGTCCGTGTGTCATATAGTCCTGTATATATTTATTAATTTATTGAAACGAAAAGAAGAATTAATTTATTTATATATAGATATAGATGTTATATGTTGATTAACTAGATGGGTGTTGTCTCTCAAATAACTTTAACCGCGGTTCGAATTACGAGCGGTCGTTAAGGCGGCGCTCCGGAGCGTTATTATTTATTGTGGTTATTAGGCCGACTGGAGCCCTGCCAAAGGACGTGACTCAGGAGACGAGGGAATTCCTATACCGTGGCGACATCGACATAATTTAGCTTCCTTGAGACTTTACTTTGTCCCAATTAATTATCACTGTTTTGTGGATTTTTATTCTTTATTATCCTTCAATTATATACGGGTGAACTGGTGCTAAGCAGTTTTTTCTTGTAACAAGGGGCAAACGAGCAGGTAGCAGACAGCTAGCGCCTTTTGACGCCCATGGACATCTGCTCGACTGGGAGGCTTCGTGATATTAGTCGTAAGGTTGTAGAGATCGTGGGGGTTCCGAGGATGACGTCAGATGGCCATCGGTTATCTTGACTCGCCCCACAGCCACATCCTCTACAATCTAAGCGGACCCTGGTATTTAACCGGGGTAACGCTAGGAAGAAGATTCCTAAAGTGTAAGACTCAACTGCTGGTGACAAAATTAATGTAAAAAAATAAATTAGATCGTGGTTCTTTTTCTCGGGAAATAAATAAATTGTATTTTGTTCTAGATGAAGAAAACTGCATTCGTGTTTTTGCTCGCAATTTTGTTTTGCCTTGCTGCTGATGAGAAGCCTCACAACGAAGTCACCTTAAAATCTGATGATGGACTCTTTGTAAAATCTGATGATGGATTCTCCGTTAAATCTGATGATGGATTCTCCGCAAAATCTAACGAAGAATTTTCCCCTCAACCCGATGAAGAATATGAGGAGAAATCAAGCGAACAACTGGACCTCAACGTAGAACAAAATCCTAAAGAGGATACAAAAGATCCTGAATGGGACTCTAATGACAAACCAATAGATAATATAGATTACCATAGAGTTTTTTATCCAGGATACTGGCCTAGCCTAAGGGTCTAATTTTAATTATTTGAAGATCTACGCGCATACCACTGGACTGCAAACGCTTAATAGTTTTATCACGTACAACGTAGTAACAAGAATGGTTGTATATTTTATAACTTTTATTTTAAAAACGCTGAGTCAGATACGAATTAAAACTTGAAGCGCAATCACCCGCTGATCCACTTAGCGTTTTAAATCAATTCATTTCGATTGATGGACGCCTTTCTTTCATAAGTTTTTTTTCATCAACTTCACTTTCATTTTTCAGGGTTTATACTGACAATGGTTAAATATATTATATTAATGAAACTTATTAAATGTAAATAGGTTTAAAACTGCATTCATTTACTCTTAACAAACTCATAATTAAAAAATTGTTATTGATAAGTCTTAATCCATTTTGTTTTTACGATTATAGCTGTCTTTAATACGTTGGCGAGCAGAATTCAAAATAAATATAAAGGCTCATCGGTGGGCGTCCTTCAATAATAGTAGTTAGGTTCATTTGTCATATTCCATAACTGAGTTAACTCACACAGCACTTGAAGTTGAAATCTGAAAGAGACTGATTTCTTAGCAATGCTCCATAGATTGGCCATACACCCCTGTTGTACCCGTCTTTAAAAACGCTACTGGCAGTCAACATGTTTTTGTTCGTTATAATTTCTATTTTATTGTTACATATTTATTTGGGTTGTCTAGTTAGCTATTTGTAGTATTTATAAAGATTAAATGATTTTCTTTCTTTTTTCCTTTCTAAATCTCTTTCCATGTTTAAAAGTCGTCTGAATGATGATTGTTTAAAAATTTAAATGTAATTATTTATGTATGTGTATTTATTTATATATGTTTTATAGGTATGTATATTTATATATACTATGTAAGTTTCCATTATATAATCTTGCACTATCCATTTAGATTTAGATTGTTGCAAAAATTCCTTTTGCCAAAGTTCTGTTAAGAGATATTTTTAGCAATAAGACCGCCTTTGCACGCGTATTTATAGTTTTATAAATTAGCTATTTCTTTTGTAAACTGTATTAACTGTGTGCGATGAAGAATTTATCCATCCATCCTTCCATCCACCCACCCACCACATTGGCTGCTATATCAGAAGCAATTATTAACTTTTTCTGCCAAAATAGTTTTATTACAATAAATTTATCAATTTTAAATTTCATTTAATAATATTCTTTTATTAAAAAAAAGATATCGAGCCGCAAACTTTGTGATAAGGCTATATTTAATGTCTTAAATAAAATCACAAAAATCATTTATCTCGGAAATGAGAGCTTGCAGGTATTGCCATCCTCGTCCCATTCTTGATGCAATGTATCGTGAACATTGGGAAGCAATCGTCAACAAAATGTTGACGCGAAAAGCAAGTCAAAGACCCGCGCTGCGCTACCCCTGTTACGTACTCCAAGTTTTATTTACATTGCGGTTTGATGTAAAAATTGTGAAGAAATTTGTTTGGGACAGATAATAATAATGATATTATACAGTATTCACTTTTCAAAATGGTAATAAAAATTGAACATTTTAAGAAAAGGCCGAAGAAAAATTTCACCACTGCGAAGTCTAAAATTGTGTATTGAATCCATGGGATGTCTCTTACACTTGAATATATTATCGAGTCACCACTCTCTTCTACCATGATTAAGTAGATTGTGTAATTCAGTAAATGCAAAAAATCAAAGTATCGATATACTGGGGACTAAACTAAGTATATTTCGGTCACAACTACTAAGGATACGCCACTTATAAATACTTATCAATGTCATTGCACTTGATTCTTGTTACTCCTTGTCTAAAAAATTTGTCCACAATTAGTTACGAACTATTTCGCTTTATATGTATATTCTACAGAAAATGTAAGTGTCACCCTGCAAAAACTCGAAGCAACTGGCATTGTGTCAATATACCAACAATATGATGGTCAATTTTGACTAATCAGATAACGTCACTCGGTGACGCCACCGAGTCAAATTTATACATAGAACTATGAGTTTTATACAGAAGATAATATACATTATTTTGCGTGACATCGTATAATTATCGAAAAAACGGCGATTTTTGTGATATGCCACTATCGAATTAAAGCAGCGATATATAGTTCAGTCATTTGGTAGTTTTTCCTGGAAAGTTTTCCGGGGGTTTTGAAAGTTGGCAATTTTATAGATTTTGATGTGCTCTTTCCGTATTTCGTTTTGCGACCTCGTATTTCTGCTGCTCGTGCCGCCGAAAAATGGCACCTAAAAGCTGTTTTTTTTTAATAAAGTTTAGGCTTACGAGCGCCGCAAAGTGTTCTCTAACACGCGTCTTGATCATTATATTTATGAATAAAAAAAAATAATTTATAACTAAACAAACTGACCGTAGATCTGTGGTCACGGTAATAACACCCCCACGAAAATGCATAGTCGACGTGACGTATGAGATTTCACGATAATTTGATCACGGGTATTAATCGATAATCTACGTAACTCTAAATAAATATCATTTGATTGAAACCAAGTACCATGCGGATTTCATTCCGACCCCCGCTACCCGTTGAACTATCGCTGCTGTAAATTATATATGCCAGCATATAACTGGTATTGAATAAAAAATCGCACCTGCAATGTTTTGTCGCAAAAATGCAAACTACGAATAGCAACAACCGGCAGTTGAGCGGCTTCGTGAAAGTCGATACGGGCACATCCGGTCGATGTACGCCCGGTCGTAGTATCGCATACTAGCTAGTGCGCGTTACTTTGGTGTTTTTTTAAAAGGAGAAAAACGTCCATTGTCAAGTTCGGCTCTTTTTGATATGGGATAAACTATTGAATTCGTGTCATCGTCACCGAATGCTTGTCTGACGATTCACTTTTGTTGGAACTCCCGGAATGCTTGTTTTTTAGGTGGTTCTCCGAAGTAACTACTGACGCCGTTGGATATTTGCATCTGGATCCAGGAGTTCTCACTTGAAGCTGATCTTATTTAAGAAAGAGGTAGTGGTATCTGTACGTGCCGGCAAAATTCGGCTGCAGACCAAAAGGACTGCATGCGTGGCGCCACTTTATCATTAAATGCTTGGTTTTTCAGGGCCCCCATCGCATTGTCGTCAAATTATTAATAACAAGAGGTAGATAAACAAATTCTTAAACACTATTTATGTATACATTAGCTGTTTTTCCTGACTTCTTTAATCTGGCTATAACAATAAATTCTATCTTAGTAGCGGATGTCTATTAACTATAAACTATCTCTTTGCCAAATTTCATGTGTGTATGCTTCGCAGTTTTGGAGGTTTCGTATTAGGTGACTTTTTGCTCTTATATACATAGTTTATAATATATATACATATTATAGAATAACTGGCTTTGGCCGCTCTGTCGCGAAAGTGTCAGAAGGTAGAGTCCGGTAGCCAGTGGCGACAAGCGCTGAACAAACACGACGACCTCCTACTTGTAATGGCCCCGACAAACATTTGTCCACCTGCTCATCTAAACAAACCGTGTCAATAGTCAATACACACAGCGCAGCTGCCACTGGTGTTTTTTTAATTATTATTGATCACTTCGACGAAATAAAATTAATGATATTTTTATAGTATTAAACTTTCCTTAAAATAAATCACCACGAAGAAATTATTTCTTTTTTTGTATATGTTTTAAGCGGATAGTTACATATTAAAAAAAAAGCAATGCTATAAGACGATTTTACAAGTCTGATATAATATGAAAGTTTAATGGATATTTCATTATTCGTTTAAAGATTAAGTACTCTTAAACGTATACCACTTTTCGAATCGAACTAAGTGGACATTACTTAAGATGAAAATGTTTGTAGTAAGCCATCAGTAGGCACGCCCTAATCATGTCACGCATTTAATCAATGCTAATATAACCTGCGTTGACGGTATGAAGTGCCCGCTGAGGACCTAACACTATCATTTTCAACCTAAGTAAAGTCGACTCATCGACTTACTTCGTATCAAAAAGTACGCGTTTGGCCCTCTGATGGCAAGTCCCAGGCACCGCTATGGCCCCTTCTTCTGCAACGCGATGGACCCGGTACCCTCACGATGAATCCATGGAGTGCTAAGAAATTCATTTAAAGAGTTGACTAACTAGCTTACTCTACATTAAAAATTAAAATAAAAAAATATGTCATATCAATATATATAAAAAGTATTACAAGCCTTTGACACTTTTTATACCTACGAATGAAACGTTAACTTTTATCGTTCGTGATTCGCCGAGCACCTTTCGAAACTCGTAAAAATAATAACGTAATGTTGTTATTAGTAGGAAACGGTGACACACCGGTTTTGGTATGCGGGAGTTATTCTTACAGTAGGCAGTTTTAAGAATCGCTTCTGACGTGCGTGATTCAGTAAATGATTGCGTTTCCGTCCAAAGCCAATAAAAAAATTGTAAAATGTTCATCTTTAATATTACTTTCTATATTACTTGTATAAAATTCGTAACTTGAACTTATAAATTTTCATTTAGATTGCTGAATTTTTTTATATAAGTTCATGTATTTAATAACCGTAATTGAAAATTTAAGGAAAATAGATATCAATTTGCGTTTGTTTAATTTTATTTCCTTTCTTTTTTCACTCGTTCTTATCATAAATTTTTATGTCTGAATTAAGAACAAATTAACAAACAAAAGGTAATGAACTGTCTTTTTTATGCCTATTTACATATATTATATAATTTATATATTATATATAATGTATTATAGAATTTATGAAGATACTTGTTAAAAACTTTAAACTACGTATAAAAAGCTTTAGGCTTCATAAGAGAGTAAACTTGAACATCACAGGCTCAAGAATTATATTAATATTTAATAGATAGACTGTTTGACTTATATGAATAAATTAATTGATGCCAACTCCAAAATTCGAAGTATCCTTTTTAATATAAAATATCTTATATAAGCATTTTTTGGTTCTCATTTTATGATCTTTACGTTTTGTACTAAAAAAGGTTTTATATTTACTAACATGATATACTTTCGCAACCTTTTACGAATTATAATTAATATGTGCTCTCAAAATGTCCACATAAAGTCGACCGGACAGAAAGGGCACTGGTGGCGATGTTAATATCGTGCTACGTCTTATGCTACATAATATTTATATTCTATATATCAAGGGCTATAATAACATATGCCTTCGTATTTATTACACAGGTTGGCAAGACTGGAGTATACGAAATGAAATCTTTTAGTCAGTACTTGGAACCGTTAAAAGATTTTGATAACATTAATTTTATTTAAACTGCTACATTTGGTTGCTCCAAATTATGTTTGTGTAATGAATGTGTAGCGTTACACATTTTATTGCCAAAAACATGAATACGCATTGTTTGTATTTTGAGAGAGTATGTCGTAACTAGTGATCCATCCAGTTCAGTTGCAAATGGCGTCGCACGGTGCGGCAACCTCGCACTATACACTTCGATACGTTCTTGCCGCCTGTAATTAAACGCGGACCTTACCGCGCTTGGAATAGAGTCTATAATGCAAGGTCACGTCGTCTGCCGTTCATGCGGAGTGGCAACGTAGCGCGCGTAATTTTATCAACGAATTGTGCTATCTGCTGTTATCAAAAGAAATTCGACTGGTTACGTTTGCCAGTTTCCAAGATTTCTGAAAATGGCGCTGTTAGTCAACAGAGCCCTGTTGTTCATTTGGTCCTAACGTCAAAACAGGGAAAAGGCGGAGTCTGCGGTATCGGGAGCGGCGGTTTTGTAATATCGTAAAATTTCGCGAGTAAGTACATTTATATGCAAATAAAGCATTGAGGTAACATTGTTATACATGGAAGATAAGGCCTTTTTTACATTGGTCACGATATTGGATAATCGATATTATAAAAGCTACATATATATCACAAACCTCGCAATTTCTCTGTGGAATCAGTTGCCAGCTGCGGTATTTCCGAACGGATACGACTTAGGGACCTTCAAGAAAAGAGCAAGTGTTTAATTACAAAATAATATATTCGTATATATTACTTCGTAAGCATTAGTATAAGCCACTAGTACAATAGTCCATCGTATCTACGTAGCCACTCTTAAAACAAGCCTTTAAATAAAATGGTCAAGAGCGTGTCAAGACAAACTTATATAGAAGGATATCCCTATCTGATACACTATAAACGTATTTGTTAAATAACTTCATAAGTTGTCCGGTTTTGGTCAAAATTATTTTTCTAATGAGTTTTTAGCCCGTCCTATCAATATGGAAAATTTTAAGTCTATACGTCTAATAGTTTGGAATTGCTAGGGCGGGGCTATCTTACGGGCAGACAGACGGACGGACAGAGCCAAATTATAAGGGTTTCTTGTAGTGCTACAAAACCCTAATTTGCAAACAAGAGTAGTAACGATAATATTTAGTACTAGTCAAACTGATCCTAATTATTAACTTTTGAATAGAATAACATTAAATTTTAAATAAAAAAACCCCGATACCCCACTCGGGTATGTTCGTTGAATTCTGTAATACAGAAATCAATCCTTTTCATTTGATACCCCTCTTATATACATAGTATATTCACTTCCTATCGTTTATTTGACTACTAGACAACGAGAATGTATAGTTGACCATGAAAGTGCTTTCCCATTTTGGATGACAGCTCCTAGTTACAGAAACTTTTGCCGGAGCCAGACATTATAATAATATTCATAGGGAAAATATACTTGATTGAAAAAGTATTTACAATCTTCAATTAAGGATTTGAAATAATAAATAATTATTTATTTTGCCTCAATACAAGTAAATGTGAAAACCCATATTTATATTAGGTATATGATTAACTTATCTACACAAATAAATAAATTAAAGAGGATGTTCGGGAGATGTCATTAAACAAATATAAACTTTTTACAAAACGAAGACTCATTCAAAAATCCTATTATAATGCCGGCATTATAATAGGAATTTTGAATCCAAACATAGCTTCATTTGAATGATTATTTCAATGATCAGATACTTGTGGCCGGGGACTTGCTGTAGCTGCGCAAAGTTTTGTAGTACTTTGTAGTCTTCAAGGACATAAATGTACAAACACTTTGACCTATGTCTGGCTCCTGTATAAGAATAGGTTATGTTCAATATTGGCGAATGGCCTCGGATTGGCACAGGTAGTATTCGTAACAATATTTGTATATTTATATATCAGTCATATTAATGACAAAATACTTAACTTATTTTATATAATAAGACTATTAAAATTTCTATTACTCATTATACCCCCCCGGTGGCTTAATACCTTATTAAAGGCCGACAACGCATCTGCGAGCCTTCTGACGGTGCAGATGTTCATGGGCGTTGGTAGTCACTCAGGTGATGAATTGCCCACTCGTTTGCCCCTTATAATTTTAAAAAAAAGTTATGAGTACTATATATATATATAGTGTGTACTAGGTTTAAATTTTATTTTTAACGACCAATACACCTTATTCGTATATAACATAATCTTTAGTTCACAAAGTAAGAGTAGTGCATATAATATGAAAAGATTTATTAAAAAGGACTTATAAGTGCTTTCAAATCGTTAACTTTAAGCGTAAACTAACTTTAAAAATTCGCGTGCTAAAAACTTTTTTCATACAATCTATAATATCGTTTCAATATTTTATACTTTATGATAGTATTCCTTTGCATTATTTTACAAATATTAAAAAAAAATCCGTGGTGTTTATTGGTACATTCGTGCGATATATGCTTAGCTGTAGCTCCTATTGATGGCTTACGCGAAAACTTGGGAATTAAAAAAATTGTTGTACTTTTAACTTTGATCCTATGATTTATCTGGTAGATGTTCCGGCTTTAGTTGTAACTAACAACGCTGAGGTTTCACTTCCATACTTATTGAGATAAAAATACAACTTTCAATAAAGTCAATTAATGTTGTTTAGTCATATAGACTTTAGAGTACTTATGAACGTCATAAGTATTATATATATTTTTTTAATCATTATTATACAATTTGGTGATAATATATACGTTTTAAAAGCTAACTTTACGAGTTGGACCTGTACTAAGCAAAGGCGGCAACTATATTAGTCGGGAATTTATTTCTTATCAGCATTTCACAATATTTCAGACACGATTATAGCAACTTACTCCGAAACATTTTCACCATTCAGACAATCCTTTACATGATTATAGGGTTTTTGAATCCGCTTATCTTTAATAAATGTTTTAAATTTATTTAACGACGTCTCTCGAATATCACATGGGAGTTTATTGCATATATACGAGTACATCTGCAGATTTTTTTTATTTATTTATATTTAAAAAGAAAACTTTTATTTAATTATAGGTAGCGCCATGCTTGTAGCCGAATTGGGCCCGGCGCGTCCGCGTACCGTCGACTTAACTCAGCCCTGGAGCGGAAGCAAACTTTCTGAAAGGTCACTCTTTAGTTTAATGGTTTTTAACTCTGCCCTTGTAGCAAAGGCCATACCTGAAAACCAGCGCTGCGACGTAGAACCTAATACTGCAGCATTTTGCTGAGGCGTAGACCTTTTTGGCTGAGTGACCCTAACTTCTATATTTTTTATTTTTACTTTTTTATATATGTATTTAAAGTAATTTGATTTTTATTGTTTTAATACTGTAATGTAGTTATGTAACTTTTAGACTAGCTTTTTATGCGTTAGGGTTACTACCGGATAAATATTATATTATTATAACCCTTTATAAACTGTGTTTAGTTATAATTACATTATTTTCTTTTTTTAATAATCTAATAACCCTCTTTTTGAGCTGACTGACGATAAAAATGCGAAATTTCTGTTAACCTCAGAATACGCCTAGTAAAAAAATGTGTTAAATTTCTCCTTTATGAAGTCCAATCAAGAGGATTCGCAGGATCACGTATTCTATCCTGTTTCGCCGCAAAACTGGTCCGTGTGATAATGTTAATACGACCATTAAAATCTTTCAGGGTTTTGGCATTCCACCATACTACGACAGAGTGAAAGACACTCTGCCAAATTTAATTTTAGTACGTCCAGCGGTTTTCGAGTTTTCTTGACGTCTTGTCCTTTTGTTTTTATGTATACGAATACAGATAATGAAAAAAAAAAATTAAAATTCAAACGCAAACCCAAACGCAAATTGCAATCGATATTTAAAAGGCTTGGCTTTGCTGTTCTATAGAGGTTATCGGACGTTGCAATACCTCTATATAACGGAAAAGCTAATACAATATAATGACATGCATATTTAAGTAGATGTTTCATTGTTGACAAAAAAGTGGGTCCTGCTAAATAAAGTGAGATTATACAGCCCGCGATTTTGTGTTGTTTATCTGGACCTTAGAGCCTTATTAGACGTGACATCGCCTATGTTAGAGCCAAGGTCGTTGGTGTTAATTATAATTTACTGTTGCTATGTGCATAGAGATTTGATTTTATTACGACTCCAGCATAAACTCAATGTCGATTATATTTTAAGTTCACTAAGTTTATTTCATCTCTTGAAAAAAAAAAAAAGAATATTAGGAATACTTTTTAGGTATGTCTAATATTCCCTTTTCCTCTCCTACTAAGCTTAAATTAAAAGGCCGGCCTTTGAGAAATGAGTATGCTCTTTTCATGAAGGTCCCTAAGTCGTATCCGTTCGGTAATACAGACGCTGGTAATTGATTCCACACAATAATGTTGTATTATAATTATTTAATTTATTTCAATTTATTCGTGATAGTAAATTTAAATTTGTGGCGAAAGAGATAAAACATTAATATTATTTAACTGCAGTTTGTTATAATTGTAATAATATAGACGCAAACTGAACTTTTTAATACATTTTGTTAAATTATAAACGTGAATGTTAGATTTTTTTCGTTAGACACTTTTGCTATTTAATCAATCATCAGAGGCCCTAGCACGAACATACTCGATAGTTTACTTACTTCTACGTACGAAACAACAATACTACTTTTCAACACGACTTAGTTACTAAATATTGCTAGCACGAATGAAATCAGAACTTGCACGTATCGAATACTATAGACGAATCGAATAATAGACATTACGGCCATAGTAACGTACCAGTATCGCAACGTATAAGTAGTAAGGAGGTCGTAGCCTAATCAGTGGTCGGCATTTGAGTCGATCGCTAAGTTAAGTTGCTCTGGCTGCGATCGGGTGATAGATGGGTGACTTTGACAACAGCGATCGTTGCGGTTGCGGCGAAAACGTCGAGGTGACTCTTAGTGGAACGCACTTTTAACATAAAGTGACGTCATCAACAGCTTCGAGTGTTGGTTTTTTTTTGCTAAAAAACTTTAATTTCTGCAGAAATGTTAAATTTTTGGTAAATGTAGTTAGTTACTTAAGAACATTTTAAACGTATTTTTCAAAATTTGTCGGAATGCCTGTTAGAAAACAAAAAATACTGTTTACATTTATAAATATGTTTTTTAATTATAAAATCTGAATAAGTCTTACAAAGTCTGAAAAACTCTGTATCTAATTAAAGAAGTCAGATTAATTGGAGGATTTCGAACTGAGAAAATTTTCCACTAGGGTGTTTAAGACTTAGCAGATTGCCTCGTCAAAATCTATACTTTCGTATTAATTAGTGTTACTCTTTTAGATTAAGCAACGGAGACATTAGTACTTTCATACTAATTAGTAGACACCTATTCATGTGTTGAAGTCGGTACCATCTGCATCGATTTAGCGGGGAACCTTATTGACTTGGTACCGACTTTAAAGTATGAGTAGGTATCTATTAAATTGCATGAAAGTACTTATTATTCACGACCTCCTCAAGTAATATATAATATACTTTAATATACGCATTGCATGTATATACAGACTAAATGGAAGGCTGCTATGTTTTACGTGCCTTCTGAAACACGGAGTTCGGATATTAAAAAAACCAGTGTTAGAGTGGGTTACTCATCTATCTCCTGGACGCGACAAGAGCTACTTAACTTAGCGATCGACTCAACTGCCGCCCAAATACACTTGTATAAATCAAACACACAAAATAACTTTCAGCCCATAGCCGCTAAACACGTTTCGAGAAATCGTTGCGAAAAAGTGTACAGTTAAATTGTTGCGAAAAAACTGTGCAGTTTAATCGGCAACTGCACAGTTTTTCATATACACGTATCGGTAAAATTGTGCAGTTTAAACTGTCCAGTTTCTTCGCAACGATTTATCGAAACGTGTGTAACGGCTATAAGTGTCAATCGAACAAGCCCTTTATCTAATAGTAATTGACTATCGACGCCCAAGGATAACTAAATCGTACGTGAAAGATGAGAAAGCTAATTTATTATGTGTGCTTGATTTAACCTCTTAATGGTTGAGATTCATAATCGGGCCAAGACCGAATAAGGATAGACGGACAGTTCCAAGGATGATGTCATGGCAATCGGTCTTCTTAACTCGCCCCACAGCCACATCCTCTGCAGTTTAAGCGGATAGAGACGACGACGGGAGAAGAAGAAGGTGAAGAAGAACACTATACTTATGAATATTACGCGTCTAGTGACATGAGTATAATGTTTCCAAAAATTATTTAGAGGTTTTACTCTGAGAATCTGAAAGGAAAGAATGTAGTAATTTTTTTTAGGACGGTCATGTTAGCGTTTCAAAAGTTTCGTTTCATTAACTCTTCATCCCTCTAATAGCGGCTAAACACGTTTCGATAGATCGTTGCGAAAAACTGCGCGGTTATATCGATACTGATATATATAAAAAGATACGTGCGCATTTTTTTTCTGTAAAACAAGAGACAAACGGAAAGGCGGTTCAACTAAGTGAGTACCGATGCACATGGACAACTGCAAAACCAGACGGCTCGCAGATGCGCTGCCGACCTTTGGCAAATGAGTATGCTCATTTCCTGAAGGTCCCTAAGTCGTATCCGTTCGGAAACAACGAAGGTGGTAATTGATTCCACAGAGATATTGTGCAAGGAAAAAATGTTTCTAGAAAAGCGCACGATAAAATACTGATTTTATAACTAAGTTGTCTTAAATTACTTTTCCACTCATGAAATTTAACGAGTGAAGCTGCAGGCAAAAGCTTGTTTCATTATGCCTATATAAGCTTTTGTACACGCCAGGCTTTTAGTCCTGTATGACTATTGTCATGTTATATTTGTATATATAAAAAACTTCTAAGACTGCAGTTACAAAAGGATACAAATTCTTATAGCGGAATCATTTAATTTTATTCTTAATAATTTCTTATTGGCATTAATTTTCATCTCTTGTCGAAAGCTTATATCTAATTTCTACGATAACTTGACAAACTTAGTCGTATAAAACCATGGTATTTTAACTTGGGCCTTAAAATATTTAATTAAGTAATTAACGTAGAAAGCTTAAGTTGTCTGCGTTGTTGTTTGTCACTGTTTAGTATTAATAGGACTGGCCTGGGTCCCATTCCAGTCCCCTGAATACCGCAATGCGTAATCTGAGAGGCACTAACTTAGGAATTGCGTCTGGCAATTCCTAAATTATTTAAATAAGTACTGTCTTGCAGAGCCTTGATTAACTTGCTTCAGTTACTACGATCTACACCTGAGTTTAGACGAGAACTTACAAAATATTTAAAGAACAATGACAGTGTTCTTAACCTTGTATATATAAAGTTATTTTAGTATTTATTCTTAAACTAGCGGACTTGTCAGAACTTGTTCTGCCCGGATGCAGCTTACTCTTACTATTAAATATAGTAGTAGTAATGTAGAATATAGGATAGAGATTAACAAGACAGTCTTTAAAATAGCTTCGTAAGAAGTTCATTATTTTTTTGTAATACGTAAGCGATAAAAATGTTTATTGCGGATTATGCATACGAGATAGACTCATGCCATTGCAGACTTTCTTATAGATCTTTTTAAGATCTACAATTCCGTAGTACATTAGTTTGACCTATCTCCTAAGGTTTAGCCGGCGCACGCAATGTAAGCGCACAAAATTACGTTTTTCTACGACATCACGTACAGGTTTTCACCTACATCAGATGTCTCGTTGTTAACACTCTAATGTTTTGCCAGAAATTTTTAGACGTCTTATAGAATATATTTACAGTTTAGAGATCAGCAATTTAAGGAGTTTCCTTCATCTGTAACTAGCTGTTTCTCGCGGCTCTGTCCGCGAAAATTGAACGTTTTTTCTTTTTAGTCTGGCGCTATCGAAGAATATGTTCTTACTGGATGTCGAGTAACTAAAAAGTACGTCCCAGCCAAATTACATCTTAATACGTCCCGCGGTTTTCGATATTTCATATTAGGTGACCTTTCGTTTTTCTAGGTATACCTATATAAATTTAATAATAAATATATACTAACATATAAGGCTTACTACATATATGCTCGCACTAAGCTTTATGTCCTGGTAGGAGGCGTTCCTGGTAAAAATAATTCTATACAGAGAAACCGTACGTGCCCGAGCTTAATCATAAAAGTTTAGGAAATTTATAAATAAGCACCCGAGCTTTTGATGAATTCACGCGGGAAATTCTGATATTACTAAAGTTTCCGATATCTGGACACGAAAACGGATTTCGGAGTCACGGAAAATATTTCAAAATGGCGCGGCGCATTTTGAAACGGCGGAATAGTTTTTAAAAATAACGTCCCACTGTTTTTACAAACAAATATATTTGTGATGAAATTAGGTTAGAATGGTGGCGTGTGTTGCCAGTTGCTTGTTGGTTTTATGCAACAATTCCATTCTATGAGCGATTAATTTTTATAGAATTCCCCAATGTTTGTAAATATAAGCAGTAATTTGGTTATTTTTAACCAATTACAGCTTTTTTTTAACATACGCTGTTAATGAAGACCCATTTGGGCAATGTCTTTAAATGAATTTTAATGTAATATATATATTTTCCATATATATAATATATACAGTGTAATAATATCTTTATATGTATAAAAACCTCGAAAAGTACTGCCGTATCATTTCTCCATTATATGAGATTATCATTTTAAAACGTAATGAAGAAAAACATTGGCGATGTTTTTATTGAATAAAACCAGGTTAAAATATCGCGAGTGGCAAAAGAGAGATAAATGTGGCATACATTTTAATGTATATATATAATGCTATTTCAAGACACTAAGGCGCTGGATACATGAGCCAAAAAATCGCAGCGATTTCTGTAAAAACATTCACTGTTTGTAAAAATTAATCTAGCTAGTAGTAGCATAGTAGCTTTTTCAAAGCGGGGCAAAATGATTCGATAAAGCGAATTAATATTTTAATGCATATCCCCAATACTATGTATTTGAAAATACTAAGGCGCTGGATATATGCGAGCGAAAAAAATCGCAGCGATTTCTTCATAGTTTCTGATTTTGAAAAGATTGATTGTTAATATAGTCCGTCAAGTCCGTCCGTCAAAGATCTCACAAAATGATTTGTTTTATGAAATTTTTATATGAAATCCATACAAAGTAATAATGAAAATCATCTTACATTAGCTTTATCGTCGTTCTATTGATAAAATAAGATACTTTTCCTACTTGTCAAGTATTTCTCTTACATATCGCCTGATTCTATGACTTGCACTAGATAATGTTTATAATTTATAGAATCTGAAATCGGATCACAGATTACTTACTTGAGACTGAGGTAATATTTAATCTTGCTAGCGTCTTTTAAATATCGTACTATTTTCTAGCGTCCATGTATATGCTGCTTTACCTCTCAATGGCATATAAAAACTAGTCAATTTACAGGCGCCGCGGAGCGGAACATATATTGTGGCCTTGGCTTTATGGCACTTTATGGGCACTTTGAATGTTTAGTTTTCATACAATGTGAAGTACTTGGATGAGATTCGCAGTGTCTTTTGTTTTTGCTATGTTTTATAAACAACTTGCCAAGTTATCTTCGCATTTATATTTCTGTGTAACAGCAGAAACAACAATTGAATACAAGTGTGAGTTTATTTAGAAGCAAAATATTACAATCCATGTTGGCTTATATTGTGTGTACTAAAGGCAGCATAACATAACTACTATTAAAAGAAATAGTTAACTCATAAAAATAAAAAATAAAATGTGGTCTATGACTGTTCCTTGGGGAAATCTACGTCTATAACTGTTACTATTTCAGACAGCTTCTTGTAGAACTGGTGTTAAATTTTAGAAGACTATGGACAAGGAGTGGTAGCAACTCATCAAATAATCGAGAACATAACACTCGCGTGTAACGATTATAATTTTAGCCTATAAGATGGAATTACTTCTCTAGTCTGACAACTCAATATTATAAACAAGATTTTGCTCTACCTTTACTAAAATTATCTCTTTTGTATTTACTCTCATTTATATAAATCAAGAATAAAAAAGGATCCAGGATAGACCCTTGTGGTGGTCATGCTAACTTAAAGGCCAATAACGACTTTTTCGCGTCGCCTAAACGTTTCACATCAAAAAATAATGATTGTAAACAAAACACAACCACCTAATCAAACCGAAGACTTCCACTCAGATATTAATGCTCCATATTATCTACATTTAACAGGCCATCGGCAAAATATCATTGGACTGGCTTTATCGTATCCATATATTTCACTTTATAACCCTGTTTGACGTGAAAATAATTAGTTGTGTAAGTGGAAACGTATCTTATAACTGATATTTTGAGAGTTTTAAACGCCACCGGATATCGGGTGTGCATTTCGAAGATAAGACGTTTCTGTACGGTATTAAATTACCACCAATTTGGGGCCAGATTTCAACTCAATTATACGTACTTGGACTCGTAAATTATACGTGTTTCGATTATGTCTTTGGATGTGTAGTGTTTTTTCTAAATGTGTGCGTTGAGTCATTTTTTTAGTAGTTATAGAAGTACACAAGACTTGAGGAGGTCGTAGCCTAATCTGTGATCGGTATTTGACTCGATCGCTAGGTTAAACAGTTCTTATCGCGGCCGGGTGATAGATGGGTGACCAATTCTGATTGTTGTCACTGAGACTTAGGAGTGAGATTATAGAGAGTAGAGATTGTAGGAGTCCCGGGAATGACGTCAGATAGCAGTCGGTCATCCTAACCCGCTCCACAGCCACGTCCGCAGCAATTTACTCTACTTAATTACTATTATTTTTTTACGAACTGTTTCTCTAACCTAGTGATTTCTAGCATGTTGTGGAAACAAAAAACCTTGAAATTCGGGACACTGTTACCGTTACCGACACCACTGTATGGTGATGGGACTGACATTATTGTCATGGATATAAAAATCCCTAAATAAAAATAGAAAAAAAAACTAAGTAGTAAAGATTGTACTACGAGTAGGCCACCTTTGATCTATTGACATTCTTAAAACTTCATTTGGTTTAAACGCTTTGATTACATGAAGCAAATATACGTTGATTTATATCGATTAGTCAAAAAATATCTTATACTCATACTTAAAAAATCAACAAATGATAAGATAACTGTGTAATATACGTGATTTTATCACGTGTTGATATAGTAATTAGTATCCATATTCTGCACCTGTGTTGTCTAAATCGGTTTATATAATTATTTATAGAAACTGTTTTTATCGACAGTACCAAAGCAGTATTGGGTTTAGGGTTGTCATATACATTTTTTATAATTTTATTTCTAAATTATATTAGTATACTTATACAATAGTGAAAGATATTATTATTGGAATAATTTTGTATATTAGGAAACGCACTATTTTGTAATTACAGAATTTTTATTAGGTGAACAAAAATCATGGTACTCGCGTCATCGTCACCGAAGGATGACGTCAGATGGCAATCGGTCATCTTAACTCGCCCCACAGCCAAATCCTCTGCAATCTAACCGGACCCTGGTATAAACCGGGATAACGCTAGGAAGAAGGAAGATTTTGAGTTGGGTCACTTTAATATTAGGCGTGCGCGGTTATGCTCTACCTCAGTATGTTTATATATAGTTTCTTTGCAAAAATTGATTGATTTTTTAAAGATAAATTTTTGTGTGATTTAACAACATATATTCGCACATTTATACAACATTTTTTAGTATCGCATGATTTCAATATTTTTTTTTCCACTTCCAACTATGTTTAAAAGCTTATACTAAATGTGAACGCAAAAGAACATCAGATAAGATCAGAACATATAATTGAATATAATTCTACATAGTGTGTATGCACGAAAGTAAGTGACAATTAATCTACTATACTTTTTTTTTAAATCTATTTTTATTTAGGGACTTTTATGTCCATGACAATAATGTCAGTCCCGTCATACCGTAAACTTAAAGTATAACATATTAATCTAACTTAAAACTATAAAGCATTCTGGCTGCTTCAGATGAAGGAGCAGCCAGAATACTTTGAAAAATACCAACATCTACCTTATTTCTCTTGTGGAAATTTAAATAACTCATAGGTTTAGTCCTTTGTCTAAAATTCCGTCATCTCTTTATTATTTATTAGATAAGGTACTGTTTCTGTGTAGCTTAATTTACGCTTTTAAAAAAAGACTACTAATTTTCGTTATTTCTTCGTTTTTATGGATATCATCCAAAACTAGGAATAATAATTTTTGATACACATATGTATATCTTCTCTAATTGGGATCTTCATGACTCCAAAATACTAAATCACTTAGTTCTTCTTCTTAGCGTTTCGTTGGCAAGCACTAAATCGTGTCGGCCCAGAACTTAGCCACATCAACTGAACCAATTAGAAGCCAATGCCTTTTCTTTTGCCACATCTTAATTTTGAAAACGATATTGTTAATTTTACACCGGAAATTTTCCTTAATTCAAAGCGTAGATGGCGAAATAAATAAATATATTGATAAATAAATAAGACTACGTGACACACGGAAGTCTGTTCCCAACCTAATGTACGTGACAAACGCCTGTCATACACAAGTTTTTTTTTGTTAATGCATACGAATATACTTATTACAGATAATACACCCAGACTAGGCGGGAATCCAACCCACAAATTTCCGAAGTCGCCAGCATAATGGCTGAATTTTCTGACGTATCACAATAAACAAACGAAATTCGATCCTATGATATGATTGCATAGATCTCAAAGTTGATGATAACTTAAAATGAATGACGTAGACATGCTGCAAAAAATTTGCTAAGACATTTATGTATACTTGTAATCGCCTGATGGTCGAAATTCACCATATTTTTAAATTTGCGTACTATATTCTTATTTGAAGCTATATACAAAATTTCAGCCCTTTAACGATTAATACTTTTACGCTTTTTATCCTCTATATAAACTATAATTGTGCAAAATTTCATATTCCTCCGTCTGCGCAGTTTTTGTAAAATGGTACCGAAAGTTTTCGCTCCACGTATTGGTCTAGTTATTAGTCATTTGAATTTATTTTCTTGAAAGATACATACATGCAAGCAGCCATTGGTGGGCATCCAGGATGTCGCGATATTTGCTGGCAACTCGCAGGTGCAGGTGGCGAGACGATATAGATACCTTCGCGGGGAAGTTATTTTTTTTTATGTTACAAGGGGCAAACAAGCACGCAGCAAGCATCTAAGTGCCTACCGACGCTCATGGATATCTGCACATACCCTATAAATATAAATAACATTAAGAAGTTTGTAATGTTGAAATTAATTTTTTATTTGCATAATACACCTGTAGCAAAAACGCAAGTTAAAACATCGCTGTCTGTTTATTCAGGGTAATATCCGAAACGGTTAGAACGATTTAGAAGGGACTCTCACTGGTAGACAGCTGAGTTCACAAGGAATAACCGAGGCTACTTTGTGTCTAACTAAATAATTCCGCACAAAAAAATAAACCTCCAAAACTTAACACAATCACTAAATTCACACAGGCAAAGTAGCGGGTTACGGCTAGTATATCATGACTTCATAAAATAATTTTAAATTTTTTCCTAAAATAAAAAAATATATTTTAAGCCTTTTTTGTATAATACACATAGATTTGAGATTTAATTATAATTGAGCAGTTACGTTGAATTACTTACTCTGGCTCCACATATGCTAATTTTATGCACAAAGTCAGCCTCAGGAGGAACATAGGCCTTTCTTCTTTCCTCTAATTCAGGAGATGGAATCAAGCCCACCACTTCAGGTTTCTCAACATGACTTGCTTGCCACCAATTCGGATCTTTTCTATCTGACACCTAAAAGAATATTGTGGAAGGCAGGGTCACTGCCCACTGCACCAACGGGTCAGTCAAAAGAAAAAAAAAATTCCCTTAAGAGTTCTTTAAATACATCATAATCATGAGAAAAAATACTCTGTCGAAGTAAATAATACAAAATAGATGACATCTCGTCTACAATATTTAATATAAGAAAGATATATAGCAAGAACGTTATTAATAATATACTAATATTATGTTATTTCTGTAGTGAGGCAATAGGTACAGACAGACACTTGCTGGTGGGATGCAGGATTCTCCTTGATGGAGGTCATTACTCACGACGCCATGATAGAGTTTTGGAACTCATACGCGAGGCAGTAAGTATCTCGTCGCAAGACCTCAAAAGGGACTGACTGTAAATAAAAAGCATATCGATTTCGTTAAAGAAGGCTAGAATATGAAATCGAGAATCAAGGCGATCTCCATCTTAGATACTGCACCCGATGGGGCTCTTTTGATGGATACCTATGAAAAATATTACAAAATCCCAGAGGATGTTGTTGTCTCGTCATCTAGGCCGGACATATTCCTTTATTCAAAGACACTAAAGCGAGTAGTACTTGTAGAGCTTACGGTTCCATGGGAGACCAACGTGCGCTATATGTAAACGTACGTTTAAATCAAGAATAGGCCATGTGAGCCACTGGCAAGCACACCAAAGAGCCGAACATCGTAGCTCTCCAGCCCAGCTCCAGCACACGGCCAGAAGGGTTATATATATATATATATATATATATATATATAGTCCTATATATATTTATTTATTTATTTATTTATATATATAGGCAATTAATACATTAAAAAAGGCATTATAATTAGCACTATTGTTGACGCATGTGGATTTTAACCAGCGTTACCATTTACTAACACCGTCCTTAAATATCCCCCATACCTGCGTATCACGCCCACTAATAAATATAAACTAGTAAAGCGATTTCGTGACCAAAAGACACGATAACAATTGCAGCATTAACGTGATTAAAAGGTATATTTAACATTAACAGCATTAACGTGACATAGTGACATTTTAGAATATAGTTTAGAGCAGGGATTTCTAAACTTTTTATGTAAAACCCTCACCATTGAATTTCTGTTTGAAATAGACCCCTACTTATATTACTTATTGTGATGATGGAGAAGTCAGGATAGGCTTATAGCACGACTGCTTGATGACATCTGAGTGGCGGGAGGTCGATTCCCGCTTTGATTCTGGGTGTATTATCTATATGTATGTATTTATATAATTCTACAAAAAAATATTTGTGTATAACAGGCATCTGTTACCTATAACACAGGCATTAAGTTGTCTATCTTAGGAACAGGCGCCCGTGTGTCATATAGTCCTGTATATATTTATTTATTTAATTCAAGAGTAATGCCTCGTAAGGAGTTCTGTAATTAAGGTGTCAAGACAACATGGAGTTCGGTTTTGGGTACCTCTGATGTCTATTTTAATAGAACTTCTAAAAGTTCAAAGAGATAGAGTCTGTCTAGGGTTCCGTAGTCCTATGAAGAACCCTTATAATTTAGCTCTGTACGTCTGTCCATATGTCCGCCCGAAAGGTGGTCCCGGAGGAAAATTATTTTCAACGAAATTGGACAACTTTAGAAGTTATTTAACAAATACCTTTATCGCATACCCGCGACTTCATCCGCGTAAAATTAGGTGAAAATTTTTTGCGCTGCTGTTGCTGATATATAGCCTATAGCCTTCCTCGATAAATGGGCTATCTAACACTGAAAGAATTTTTCATATCGGACCAGTAGTTTCTGAGGTTAGCTCGTTCAAGTGTTATGGATTTTAAACAGCTCTATTTTAAATCAAAATAAGATAGGAAACATTCGACGTGAAACTAATCTATTGTCTATCGAGCATTAATAAAATCGAAGTGTCCGTTTGTGATTCCGTAACAAAAGCTTATTTTAAATTTCATTGCATTCGGATTTAGTAACTCATAGAGTTAACTAATACCTATCCAAACTAAATGTTTATGTATAATGAATATTATGATTTTTGAGTATGGTATCACTGAATTATAAAAGAATTGAATAGACCTACATGTATGATACTTTTATCCTTATATTTCCAGGAGAAAAAGTAGTTTAACATGTTCGTGGCTAAAGATCCTTTATCCTAATAATTTATCTCTAAATAAATGCAGAAAAGTTATCTCACATTAAAGCACTCCAAAATTAGGACACCTATATGAAAATCGAGAGAATATTAAAGATTAACCAACATTAATTTTGATAAGAGGAAACAGGCTGTGGGCGTCAGCTAGTATATTAAACAAATCGATAGAGTCTTAGTAGCTATATCAAAAGTAAGACGGATAAAAACAGCATGGGAAAGAAGGTCGTCTTATTTTTAGCGTGCATGTAGGTAGGTTACGTTCACCCACTGCGGGAGCTGGAGACGAAGCCTCACGATTTTCGTCTTCAACCACGCACGAGATGTAGCTCTCCTCCTGTAATAAAGAAATGGATTGTTTGTAATATAAATTATGAAGGTTTTGGAAGGGATATATGTTATCTTAGCCGTAAATTTGAAGTATAGAGATTGGGAAGTGCTTATTAAAAAGGGTTTTATTGGAACCTTCTCGCATCTTAAAAAGTAACCTCTATATTTATGGAATGTTCCAACTGACTATTAGCTTACTTCAATGCAATCACTTTGTGCTGGATTATTACTTAATAGCTGTAACTGGTGACTTCGCCTGCGTGAATTCCGTGATTTTCTTAAATTTAAGGGTTTTTATTTTAGAATGCGAAACCCTAATTATTTAGCTAAAATCAAAGTAGCCTATGTAGTTCCCCGTAATAGCAACTATCTACCAATGAAAGTCCTGTCCAAATCGGTTTAGCGGTTTCGGAGTATATGCGGAACAAACAGACTGACAGATAAAAAAATTTAAACTTGCGTTTTTTTCTTAGGTATCGTATGACATATACTTAGACCTACATTGTGATGTACAATTTGTAAAAAATGTAATGGGGGTCAGCCAGAGAGCACCGGATACACGACCGACGACCCGGCCCTAGAGAACGTGTCTATGTTGAACGAGGCGGGACTCACCGACGCTGAGGCTGCACTGAGTGACGTCAACTCTTGCTATTTCGACCGAGATGATGACGTATCCTCGCGCGCCTCTTCCCGCCTTTTAGACTCAGAGGCACTCGTATCCCTCGAGTCTCTCAGCGCCATTTACGATTCAGATGAACCCGCGCACAGGTATCTAGCCAACATACGCACCGTCAGCGAATCCATTACTCGTAATTTCGGGCAGCCCGCGCACGTAACCGACGGCGAAAGTGACGTTTAGCCCATGTACGAAACCGCGATGGTTCCAATTATTGGAACTTTCTCGCGACGTGTGATTTTACTCGAAGGGAGTCCCAAAGAATATAAGTCTGATCGGACGACAAGAATCGCGTATTCGGCTCTCTACTAATTATATTAATACTCAGTTCTTTCTTTTTCTATTCGATGTACGTAGTTATTGAGGTTCGAGGATCGCGTGTTTTAGATCGATCCGTTCGGACGTCGCGCACTTACGTGCCCGGCCGTTTTAAGCTCGTACTTTATATGTATGTAAATTGTCAATATGTACCTATCGATGTCACTGTATCATATTCGTTGTACATTTGCGAGGGCCATTTGATGGACGCCTCGAATTATCTAGACGTATGCGGTGATCTCTACAATTATAAGGTGCTCTGATTTAGAATTATTAGTTACTTGTCTTGTGATAAACGTGTAGGGATTCAAGTACGGTCGACCAATATCTGTAACGGTGTTAAGTATAAGGGCTGGTCCCTCTGCTGTCGAATCATAAGGAAACCATCGAAGGTCAGCACTCAAAGTTTGACGGTTGGTGCGTTTTTTTATTTAATTTTTATTAATGTATTACTTTTGCATTTCGGTACATATTTAGACGTAATATTATCGTTACCACAGGTTTATTGCTTATACGTCATAGATATATGAATTGTCACTTTTTTTCTGTTACGTTCTATTTTTCTTAATTCTAGTCACTCCTTATTTCTCTGTAATAATACTTTTCTAGATGAATAAAAGTGTATATTGTTGTCAGTCTATAGTTATCATTATCACATATTAGTTCGTATTTATTGAAGCATGTATAAAATTGTCGTATATTTATCTTTTTTACCATACCCTTTGGACAACAATTCGTAAACTGTTTTGAAAAATTCTTAAAAATTTAAAAGAAAATAAATAAAAATATTACTATACTTTTGAGATGTATCCCCGTTTTACTAATTTCAATTTTTTATTAAGTAGTTTATAAAGAAATCCAAAAGTACAACCCAAACATAAACACCAGTATCGAATATTTGTTGTAGAATATTCCTCATTACAATAATATATATGACACCGATAAATTGTAAAAACCATTAGATTGTTATCTATCTCGCGAGATTGTAAACTGTCAAAAGTTTGTAAACAGAATATACTGCTTACAATTAATTTAACGTATTATTTTCATCTATACTATATGCCACGGAAGGGTTAGAGCCGTAGCGTTTTTTTTTACACCCAGAAGAAACCGAATCAAAGTGAAAGTAAGATAACGTATCCGAAACATAAGTAAGTAAAAACGAAATTCCTTAGACATCTAAGGAATTTCATCTTTACTTACGTTACATATATATTATTTAACAGTTAAACTTCCAAAGTTTATAATCTACCGAAAAATAATACATTAAATTCTGAGCAGTATAATCAGTATGCAATCTTTCGACAGTTTACAATCTGGCGAGGTAAATTACAATATAACGGTTTTTACAATTTAAGGGGGACATACATACATTGTTAATTGTAAAATAGTTTTGTGTCAATTTCGTGTTATATTTACGTGTAAGTGTAAGATATAGAGCAGAACAATTCGTTTGACTAACTTATAACGTGATCATAAATTCAATATTCGACTGCTATATGCTATAACTGCAAAATGATTTAAGTTAGCGTTATTATGCGATAGCAGGAGTGGCGAGTGACTCACTTTTCGATTATCCTTGTCGTGGTTCACAAAATGATGGAGTATACGTGTATTATTGAATTATTTCGCTGTTACTTGCATAAAGCCATGGACTATATATTTTTAAATATTTAAAAAATGCTAAGATTTGATATAAAACCATCTGATTCATCACATAGTGCTTAAGACAAAGGACTTGCTGCCTCTTAGATAAAGCAATAATTCTTTATACATATTGGCTTTTCGATAATCATGTAGTCAGATAAAGAATTTGTATAAAGGCCATGGGACGATAAGCCAAGTGAATCTGCCCCAGAAGCATACTTACTCATCTACTTTCTGGTTTATTGGTAATTAACCAGAAACAATTAACCATAAACATTGGTAATTAACCATAAACAGAAATTAACATAATATATAGAAACCTGAAACTTATAGAATCAAAGTATCTTACTAGTACCAACAGACCCTGAAAAGCTTAATTAAATATACTTCTGGGGCCAATTCACTTCGGTTATCGGCCCTTGGCGTATGCAATCTTGGGTAAAAAAAGTCTGGTAGCATTTCAGATTAAAAAAATAACTCGTGCTCTAAATCTATTTTACTTCCCCGAAAGGAAATTTCAATACACTAAAGTTACATATACATATAATTAAATACTGAGTAGTTAGTAAACATGTATACTTATTTACAAGTGCGGAGGTAAATTGTATGGACTCGAAACACCTTATGTGAGTTAGTGAATTGTTATTCTTTGTAAATATTGTTAATCACCTGTCTAGTGCTGTAATCTGGGTAATCTATCATGCTGCGAAGATATATCTTATTTTTGGAAGAGATCTCTTATTTGCTATGGGTCTTCTCAGTATGTCAATTTAAAAATTTCTCTCGTTAACATGTTTAGGTATAGTGCCAAATATTTTTGCTTACGTCAATGTATTTTATTGCTATTAAGTTTACCTTCTCGCCTTTACGTATCGTTATGTATTATGTTAATGACAAATTATTATTTTCAATTAGAAATTCAGTTACTGATGTTAGCGTTCGTTTGAAAGTGAACAATTCTCAAATAATATTTTGTGGCGCGACTTTAGCTGATTTAGTTACAGTTCATGTATTAATAATATGTATTTCTTTTTGTTAGAATGACAAAGTAATCAAATACCAAAAGTTTAATAGCTTTAACCACATATGTAGCAATATGTTTATATGCTTTGTTACACAATATATATATATGTAGATTTATTTTATAGTATAACCTTTATCTCAGTCAGTGCCAGGCAATTGAAATATTATAAAAAAAAATTTGATTGTTCCTAAATCAGCTAGGTACCAGTATTAGAAAAGTGTATCTTGTATTGATTATATTTTTGGCTGTATTTTATTTTAACAGTAGGGTCATCTTAATTGACTTTTTTTTATTTTCCTACCAAATGTTCCGGAGTTGATGATTGGTTCGGAGATCGGTTTAAATAATTAAAAACCATAATTTTTTTTTTTATTTGGCTAGGCACTGGAGGGAACACTGGCAGTGAGGTGAGTGTTAGTGGCCACTAGAGAGAGTGCTCTTAAACCTACACCTTGATCACAAGTCCCGGGCACTGCTATGGTTCCTTCCTCTGCAACGCGATGAACTCGGCACATTCACGGTGAATCCATAGAATGTTAAGAAATTCGTCTCATTGATTTATAGAATATGTTGTTATAAACCCGAAAAACAATACATTTTTTTTATATAATTCTTTAACCAAATATATCAAGACCCTACTGTACTAATCGTGTATTGTATATTTAAGTGTATTCTGTATTTTATTTATTTCAATTCAATTAAGCAATATTAATTACGAATAATTAAAGTGGTTCACATGACTGCAACTTGGTTTTATTTTCTTGAGTAATGGTTTTTTTTTACTATATAGACACACGGACTGCATGTTCCTAAGTTAGACAACTTAATGCCTGTGTAATACTTCATAAGTATCGGACGCCTATTGTAGACAAATACTGTTAACCCGCCTAGAACACCATGCTCTTATGACTCATTAATATTATTCTTTCATATATAATATTTTATTCTGCGCATTCAGGGCCTTCTTTTTATTGTCTTATTGGTAAAGATTACGGATTAATTATTATATAATCATGCATATCGCATGTCTAATAGTAACTGCCCACTGCGGCAACGGGCCCGTCAAAAGTTAAAATTTCTTTACCCAATTTGCCGTTTATAATTATGAATTTTAATAAGTCAATTTAAAAATTAAGTCTAATTAATTTTACAAGATGGACGGACTATATAAAGCTGAAGAGTTTGTTTGTTTGCTTGAACGTGCTAATCTTGGGAACTACTGGTCCGATTTGAAAAAGATCTTTCAGTGTTAGATAGCCCATTTATCGAGGAAGGCCATAGGCTAAACAATTTTCACCTATTTTTTTGCGGACAAAGTCGCGGTATAGTATTTTATATAGAGGAGGGCATGTGAACGTTTATATTTTTATAAAATGTGCATTATTAATATATATTAAATTATTAAAATAATACCTATCGCACACCAATGCCAAACGATTTACACACACATGTATATATTTTACTACAAAACTGTGTCAAAGCGTGGTCATGCCGACAGTATGTAATAATTTTTTTTTCTTTTAAAAATAATATTAGGAATACTTTTTAGGTATGTCTAAGGGCGGGGTGTATCCAGATACACCGCGGATACCTTTATCACACGATAGGAGTCTCTGCAATTTAACCAATTAAATTAACATCAAGTCCTTTGCGTGCAGGTATTAGGGCACGCAGGGCACGATATAAGATGGCACATTGTTTGAGTTGCACCGCACAAACAACTCAGATTCATATCATTTGTGAATCTCCACCTGGACATGTTCTTCCTAGACCTGCCAACCTGTGTCCGAAGTCTATTAAGGGACTTCCAGGTTTGCCAATTCAGATCATGCCCAGGTGAAAGATTCTCGGTCGGTGCAATAATATCTATTGTATCTTCGTTCATACTCCATTTTCTATCACACAAATCATATAAAATCCTTATGTTATGTTCCCAAAATTACCTCAAAGAAAACGAGAAAGTTTCAAAAATGTCCGTAAGGTATAAAAGCTATTTAAAATGCTATGGTTATTATTAAAAATCATAAAAAGACTTAATGCAAAATTTTAACACAAAAGAAATCAGTGACTTAAATATCATTCAAGATTCATTACAGTGAGTGCAATATTTGTAAAAAAGTTAGAAAAAACTTCACTTTGTATCGTATGATTTTGCAAATTTTCAATAAGGAGCTGATACAATTTTGACATCTAGTCCAGGCGAATATTGGTATGGACAGTTTACTCTATATTATAGATCAGAGACTGATTGCTATTGAGTGTAGCTCTGTAGTAGAATATAGCTATATAGAGCTATATAGAATAAAGAAATATTCGGCGTGAAGAGGCAGCAATGCTGTCACGTCAAGCGATGCTATTGTTGTCGCGTTTCATTCGGTTTGTGAGAGTTCCCGGTGGACTAAACCCCTTTTTTAAGGCCGGCAACGCATCTGCGAGCCTTTAGGCGATGCAGATGTCCACGGGCGTCGGTAGTCACTCGGGTGATGAACCGCCTGCTCGTTTGCCCCTTGTTATATAAAAAAAAAACCAGAAATGTCTTATATTTTTTAACTTATTTGTAGTGTTGCTTACATTTGTCTTCACCGATTTATCCCCTCAGCGTGACATTATGGAAATGTTGTCCTAGGCAGATGCGTGACTAGAATTTGAATAACACAATCCGAGAGCTACATATACGTACTTTTTACAATCACTCAATGTCAATGAACATTTTACAGTATAGTCAATCTGGATTGATAATAATAATTATTATTATTTATATTGAATCAGCAGACATTGTCCCGATCGTTGTCTTAGTCAATGGTCTTATAGCGAAGAGCTTTAATAAACACCTTAAAAAGTTGTTGTCCGATTTCGCTCAAAATAATTTTCCTAATGAGTTTTTAGTATGTCCTATCAGCATGAAAAATTTCAAGTCTCTATTTCTAATAGCTTGGAAATCCTAGGCCCTTCTTGAGGACGGACAGAGCGAAACTATAAGGGTTCCATTTAGGACTATGGAAACCTAAAAATATGTGATTCATACGTAGAGGGAGTTAAGTCTGACAGATTTTAATGGTTAGGTTAAAATAGTTTTTAGATTGAAGAACTGCGATAAAAATGACTTGTACAAATAAGTGAACGAAGAAATTTCATAATCATATTTTGAAACAGACAGGGTTTTTCATTATACTATAAATGTATTAATAAATATATAGGACTATATGAGACACGGACGCCTGTTCCTAAGATCGATAACTTAATGCCTATGTTATTGTAGGTAACAGACGTCTGTTATACACATATCGAAAACGAATTGAATATATATATGTATACATAAAACAGCCAGACACGAGGCAATAATCGAACCCACAGCCCCCGGATCAGAAGGCAAGTTTAAGTTGAATAATCAATCGATGATGTAACGCGCCATAAAAGCAATGTACGCGGCCGGGACTGGGGTCTCGAAAAATTTATTTGCAATTCCTTTTTCTTTGCTTGAACTTTCTTCAAATCCTTCCTTTTTTTTGCTTGAACTTGAAATTTTGCACAGAGGTAGGTAGGCTCTCGCAGCTTTGCCTGATTTTTTTTCAGTTTTTGTTACAAACTTGAATTTTGACAGAGAGATAGCAGACGTAGATTAATGCCATTCACTGTACATCGGCCGACTTCACTCCTATAATTATTAGACTAAATTCCACAGTTATTTATCGTGACAGAATAATCAATCCTTTATTTCCCAATCTATTAATATATATAAAAGCGAAAGGTCACAAAATATTTTTTCAACAACAACAACAAAAAACAAACTAATTGATTTGTATTCCTAATATTCTTTATAAAAAAAGGTGAAAAGCGAGAATAACCAAAATGTTTTTTCAACAAAAAAAAGACAAACTAATTGATGTAATTAAAATAACATGTACAATTCTATCACAATTCCCAAGAAGCCACAAGCTACCGCTGTCATATTACAGTCATGATTATTCATGACCGCATTATCATTGGCCTGCGTTATCCTGCGCACGCGCCGTTATCGTACGCGACTACTACTAATTCCCGGCGTAGAGCTTGTGTTAGTAAGTTCTACAGTCCTTACTATTATAATTTTGACTGGCCCGTTGGCGCAGTTGGCAGTGACCCTACCTTCCGCTCCGGGGGTCGTGGGTTCGATTCCCGCCTCGAGTCTTGGTTTACTATCTATATGTTTGTATTTATATATTTCAAATAAAAAAAATGTGTATAACAGGCGTCTGTTACCTATAACACGGGCATTAATTTGTCTACCTTAGGAACAGATGTCCGCGTGTCATATTTTTCTAGTCTTATGTGTTAATTTATTACAAATGTGACAGTACCTCTGTCTGTTACGTTTTCACGCCTAAACCACTGAACCAATTTTGATGAATTTCATTATAGAGAAAGATGGGAAGTTGGAAAAGGACATAGGCAAAATAAAGTATATTTTCGAAAATTCAACTTGCTAAGCTTTAAATACGGGTATAAAAGTTTGTATATAAGGCGAAGAAAACGCAGACAAAGACACAGGTTAAAGATAGTAGATTATAAAGATCATGTCTTAGAGATATAATGGGATATAATCTAATTAACACCAAACTTTGTATTTTAAACTTGAGCGCACTCATAGCACAAAGGCCGTAGGTCCGGTTGAGCAAACATATGACAGGCTACTGTTAAAATTTGTCTGTTTGTACGTGGTAAGTATTTTTAGACATAGTTTTGTCTAAATTTGTATATATAAAGAAAACTATCCTATTATAATGTAATGGATTATTTGAATGGTGAGAAAGCTTGGTAGGAAATTGGTATAACCGTGTCTGACTTATTGTGAAATGGTGATGACAAAATGAATGTCCGATTCAGTTTGTTGCGGGCTCTTCTCAGTGCAGGTCGCGTTGGAACCCTTGTAAACTAAACTTTTAATTCGTAAATCACCAAATGTTATAATATTGATTAATAAAATAATAATAATTGTACACATGACGTCCATAAGTACTGTTAAGTCTATACGAATAAAACATTTTTGACTTTAACTTTATCAACCCATAGAAATGATTCAAATATACATCAAAACTTTTCAAGCACACGTTTAAATATAATCATGGCAAAACTGTTCTTAAGTTCGGACTTGTAGGAGAAGTTTAGTAATATAGGCTGACCCGTTGGCGCAGTGGGCAGTGACCTTGCCTTCTACTCCGCGGTTGTGGGTTCGATTCGCACCTCGAGTCTGGGTGTATAGTTGTATGTCACAGGTCAGATCAAAAAAGTTTAAAAATTACGTCATGTTGCGGAAGGTGTGAAATGCCCATCATCGTTGACAAAGAAATTATACTCGCATCACATTATTTAAAAAAAAAATTAAATACATTGTTATTAAACACGAAACAACAATTAAATTAACGTGTTTTTATATGAATTTGCAACACCATACGTTGTTTAATGAAAAAAAAAAAAAAAAACAATTATACATCCTAATATTATATATTCCACATTTCGCAAAAGACCTAACTCCTTTTTGGACCACCTCTCTTATACTAGCTCACGAATTTTTATTTGGATTCATATAAAACTAAAACGGAAATCTTATAAAATAAGTGGCCAAAAGCGTTTCAAGACACCCTTTATATAGAAGGGTTCAGTACCTGGTAGGCGTTAAAGGTATTTGTTAATTGACTTGAAAAGTTTCTGTCCAATTTCGCTCGAAAAGATTTTCCTACTTAGTTTTAGCATGACCTATCAACATGGAAAATTTCAAGTCTCTACATCTAATAGTTTGGATATCCTTGGAGGAGAACTACCTGACGGGCAGACAGACGGACGAACAAAGGGAAACTAAGGACAGACGGAACAAGGGGGGGGGGGGGGTCGATGTTTAATTTGTAGCGACTAAAGCGTTGTGGGGATCTATTGGGTTACGTATGTTACGTTAACGTAAAGTCAGGTTGTATACTCGACTATGAAATTGGTTTGCCACGCTATGCTAGAATGTCGTTTGCACGTGAATTAGTTAAAAGGCTTATTTTTGCTTGTTATGCATTACGTTAATTTCTAACAATAACCTTTAGCATAATTTTCTTCAACTAGGAGCTGTCATCCTAAACGATGAAGCACTTTTTTGGTCGACTATACATACCGCCTGGAGTGTGGTTTTATGAAGCGCGTGATGGTTTTAGATGCAGTGCCTTGAAAAAAACCGTCAAATTATATGTTTTCCGTAATCCTTAAAGCATTTCCTTCACAATAAAAAAGAAAATTACTCCTTCCTTCCTTCCTTCAGCCTTATGGAGTCCACTGCTGGACGTAGGCCTCCTCCATGGATTTCCACAAGGATCTATTTTGGGCCGCTGATGTCCAGCGGCTCCCTGCGAACCTCACCAGATCGTCCGTCCACCGTGTAGGCCATTTATTTTGATTTTTTGGCCACCCAGAAGTTTATAAAAAACTAACTAAAATTTATCATTTAAAATCGAACATTGCGATTGCTGTAAAATTAAAATTTAAACAGGTTATCAAAAGTTTCGTTCGGTTTGTGAGACTTCCCGGTGGCCTAAACTCGTCATCAAGAGCCGGCAGCGCATCTGCAGACCTTCTGGTCGTGCAGATGTCCATCGGCGCCGGTAGCCACTTCGGTGATCTACTGCCTGCTCGTCTGCCCCCTTGTAACATAAAAAAAATCTTTCGGTCATTGGCGGATTAAAGCAAAGCAGTATAGTTTTTCATGTATGAAAATAATTGTTTTTTTTTTAAAAGTGAAACAAAGCCATTTCTACAGGTTAAGTAAGTGTCTCTCTTATACAGTGTATTTGTTAGTGTCTCCTTTTCTATACATTTTAAATAACTTTAGAAGAGAGGTTTAGAAGCGTGCTTGATTCCAATTTAAATGCAGAACATGGCTTATTTACTGTTGTAGTATAAATAAATAAATATATGAAGGACTAAAAGACACACGGACGTCTGTTCCTAAGATAGACAACTTAATGCCTGTGTTACAGGTAACAGACGCCTGTTATACACAAATATTTTTTTTGTAGAAGTATTGGGAGTTTCGAGGATGACGTCAGATGGCAATCGGTCATCATAACTCGTCTCACAGCGACATCCTCTGAAATCTAAGGTGGCCAGCAACGCATTTGCAAGCCTTCTGGTGGTGAAGATGTCCATGTGCGTCGGTAGTCTCTTAGGTGATGAACCGCTTGCTCGTTTACCCCTTGTAATATTAAAAAAAATCATCTCTATAATAGAGTTTAGATCAAGTGTGAACATTAGAATGCATCTTAAGAGACGATTTTTTTTTGAAGATGCGTCAGTATAATTTCATTGACTTAATGATTACTTAGTGAATATTATGCATTAACTTATAGCTGCTACACACCTATCGATAAATTGTTGCGAAAAAACTATACAGTTAAATCGAACGTTCCTAGAGCTCCGCGAAGAAAAGCCAAAATATGCGACCGGCATCCAAAAGCACCGATAAATCTATGCAGTTTAATCGCCAACGATTTTTCATACACACGAGGGGTTAAAACTGCGCAGTTTAAACTGCACAGTTTTTTCGCAACGATTTATCGATACATGTGTAGCGGCTATTACCAATCAAAACCTATCAATTTTTAAAACTTTATCAACGTATGAACAAAATACGTTCATAATAAAGCATCGTTTAAAATGCAGCTAAAATAGATCAAAGATAAAATGAGACAGGTAGAGCAATATTTCATCAGCTATTATTCTTAAAGAAATGTTGTTACTGAATGTACAGAAAGCAGAAAAAGTGATATATAGATATAAAATGCATTTATGCCAGTTTAATACTAATATAAAGGCGAAAGAAAGAGAACTTTGTTTACATGTTGGATATAAAATTGGTGTAGCAAGTGTTGGGGCGAAATAATGAGGCTATATAATGGGGCAAAATGATATAGAAATGTTAATAGAACTAGTTTTTTGAAACTAAAAGAATGATGGCACTGTACACGGAACATTCTTCAGTATTTTTGAATATTGATTGAGGAGGTCGCAGCTTAATCAGTGGCCGGCATTTGAGCCGATTGCGAGGTTAAGCAGTTCTGCCGCCGTCGGGTGATAGATGGCTGACCTATTCTATTACCGGTTTTTCAAATATCCGATCTCCTCTGTGTTTCGGAAAGCACGTAAAAATGTGGGTCTCCATTAATGTCACTGAGTGATGTTGGTCGTGAGATTGTAGAGATTTTGCGGGTTCTATGGATGACGTCAGTCGGTTGTCTTAACTCGCCTTACAGTCACATCCTTTGCTATTTAAGCGGACCCTGGTACTAGACCGGGATAGCGCAAGGAAGTTGATTTTTAATAATCAATTGGTGGGAAAACGAAATCTTTAAAATATGGATCATAATCGATATTGAAAATCTTAGGTAAAGAAAATACTTAAATCGTTTCTACATTGTGATTATCTAAAAAAAATTCTTTGAATGTATTGTACAGAATTTTTTTTACTATACAATATATTAGCGGACCCGGCGGACGTTCTGCCCGTTGTTGTGATATCCATATTAACTTTCCTCGTGACTCACTCTATCTATTGGTGAAAATCGCATGTTAATCCGTTCAGTAGTTCTTAAGTTTATCGCGAACAGACAGACAGTCTCGGCGGAGGACTTTGTTTGATAATATTTAATGTAAGGATAGGCGGATGATGTAAGGCGAGTGGTAGGAGGTGATTGGATGAGATTGCCAAGGGATAAGGGAGAGTGGCAGAAATAAAGGCACAAAGGGAGGCCTATGCCCAACAGTGGGTTATCAGGGGCTAAAAATGATGATGATGATGATGAATGTAAGGATAAGGATACCAGGTGCAATATAATTACATAAAGTCATATGCTCACTACTCATCACCTCGATGTCCTAAAGACAACAACCGTGCGATTCTTTAGAACCTTTCTATCTAGCATTATTCGTTTGTGGAATCAGTTACCAGCTTGGGTATTTCTAAACGGACTTGGGAACCTTCAAGCAAAGAGCATAGTTCTCATTCTTCAAAGGCCGGCAACGCATCGACGAATACTCTGGTGTTACTGGTCCATGGGCGTCGGTAGTCGCTCTATGAATGCCGCCCGTTGTTATAAAAAATATAGTATTTTGACGAATTGTTATTTATGTATTGTACCCAAAGTTAAGGAATAAAGCTAGCCGACGTCAGGGGATAAAACTAGGCACGTTATGGTTAGTACCATGATGACACGACATCTGTCCTTGCAGGTGGCTCGCACGCGACTAACTGAATAACTGAATATTAACGGACGAAGCGATAACAAAGTTCTATATGTATGTATATGATTTTCTTATATGCATCTATATATATGGACCTCTGACCCGATGGGAAGATGATATAAAGAGTTGGACCAAGCTGGACTGAAATAGCACTGAACAGAAACATATGGGCATCTTTGGAGGAGGCCTTTACCCAATCTGGGGTTCATGCAGAAAAGATTAATTAGAAATCTAAATATTTACATACGCATATAAATTAGAAAAAAAATGGATATAAAAACTTGTATTGTTAAAAATTATTTTGCATGAAATAAAAGGTTTTTTATTTTTACTTTTTGTTTTATATACATAAATATGCATATATATCATAAACATAAAATCAGTATGTATCTACCTACGGTTGTCACTCTGTCACATAAGATCGCCGTGAAGTAGCGGCAATGCTGTCACGTCATGTGATGGTATTGTTGTTGCGTCCTGATTGGGAAACTTCCCGGTGGCCCAAAATCCTATTTAAAGGCCGGCAACGCATCTGCGAGCCTCCTGGTAGTTCAGACTTCGCGGTCATTTAAGCGAACCGTTTGCTTGTTTGATCATTGCTATAGAAAAAATAAAATAAAGATGGCTGTAAAATAGCTCGGAATATACCAGTCCGCGCTCTATTTGGAAGTGTTAAGTGAATATGTCATGGTTTTTTTTCTTAATATTAACCTGTCATAATAAATTGTATCTCAAATAGATATTTACATTGAATGACACGACGACGGCGCCAATGATTCATCTCGCGAATGTCTCGAGATCGTAGAATACTATTCTGTCATATTCATTTCATTTGACAAATCGTTCTGTAGTGTAAAGTCGATGGCGATATCTTGATGGGCGCGACTATTACGGCTAGATAATCGTTTCGTTCGAAAATCGTTTATATTATTGTATTATAATGATTTGCGTTTGTAATATTAGTTAGGATTTTAGTATGTCTGTCTTTTCGTTGCGTTTAAACGCTCTAACTACTCCTGCAATCGTCATATTATGTAAGGACGGTGTCAGCCCTTAAGGAGTCATGCATAAATTATGTCAAACGAATTTTACGATTTTTTAACACCTGCCCCGTCCTTGTTGTGGCTGTTACATTTTCAATACTCCCTCCCACTTAGTGGGACATCACATAATCAATAAATCGCAGTTTCTTCTTATTACTTTATGTAGTCTGTTAATAAAAGAAACAAGATTTCAAATTTCATAAATGACGTCACAAAGCTTTTAACCCCCGCCCGTTGTCACACAATTATGCATTTTGGTGATTCTCTAAATCCTTGGATTGGAATTTGATATAAAATGCGTCAGGGCAATGCCTAACTCTAGGTATTGTATCTAATAATTAAAAAAAACACATTTTTAAAGTGAGCTACTACATAACAATATACTATTATTGTTTATAGATCAAAATAATAATTACTTACTAACTGTAAGGTAATACCATCCTAAAGATACTTAAGAGAGTGGTGCTAACTGTCTTATTAGAGTCAATCTGTATTTTAAATAATATTGTACAAAAAAAAAACGCGAAAAGTGTATTCACTTTTGTGGCGCATGAGTTTCCACATCGACCAGGAATATTACGAAATAGCTGCGTTGTAATCGCTGATAAGGTCTCTGAGTTTACTTACTCATATCAACATAGGTATATATACAAGGTTTTGTACTACGTCACGATACATTGAATTATTGAAACATTTTTTTCACATTTTATATATTTTATATATCTGATTTGTAAAAAAATACCAGGAATAATTACGAATTACAATGCATAAGAAAATTACCTAACTTACACTTAGCTTTTTTATTACAGAATATAGAAATATTCTAACTGCAAACTGCTACTGAAATAAATACAATTTTTTCAGCGTTATAGCCGTTTACACACGTTTCGATAAATCGTTGCGAAAAAACTGTACAGGAGACATGTGACTCAGGTCTAGGTTTAAGCGCACGCTTTAGAGTGACCACTCACCTTTACTGCCAGTGCTCTCTCCCCTGCCTAGCCAAACCCGGTATGATCTTAATAGTGCAAAATACACCCAGACTTGAGACAGGAATGGAACCTACAACCCAGAGCACTAACAGGCCAGCGATAAAATACTTTACTTTAAAATGAATACAGTAAATAGTCATCAAGTTCATGAAGTTCATCAAGTTCATTAAGAAAACATAAAAAGTGAACATGGAAAAATGTAGCCTGCAATACATTACATCGGAGCCATTAATATTTAGTACACTTTTATTTATGGAAATAATAAACACAATAAATAACCTTCTGATTATTAAGTTGACTTGAAAGATTTTTTTAAATCAAAGTTAAACTTTAACAGTTCTATATAAATAGAAATGAATCTCTAAAGTGTATTCCATAACATCAGAACGACAGCACCAAATTAGATAATTCTTTTATTACTGTGAGGACATGGTTTGTATACTTTAAAATTTGTCTGATAATTTTCAAAAATATTGGAAAAGGAAGCGGGAATGGGAAAAGAAAAAAATAGGATAATAGAATACATAGTTATTAAATCCTAGGGGGACCACTTTGAGCACAGATATACAGGACGAAACTCTAAGGGTTCCTCGTAGGACTACGGAACTCTAAAAAAGAGTGAAGAAGACAAAAAGAGGGTAGGGAGGTCTATGAAAGGAGATTTACACATATTAAACAAGACAATTAAATCTTACCTCACTCCGACTGATGTAATTAAAGCCTGCTCACATTTTCCAACAAGGGCGTAGAGTTTAAAATTAGCAGCAGATTTCATTAGTTGCAGTGCAAATGAATCTCCTCTGGATAAATCCACTACATCTGTGTATAACCATTTGAGTAATGCTGATCCAACATCATCGGGAAGGGCTGACCAATCTATATAGGAAAATAAATCAATATTAACATAGTTATTATAACAAACAACTTATTAAACTCACATGTAGATATATTAGGAACTAGTTTTGAATTCATCTAGGGTCCTTCCTTAGGTAGGAGGGTACAAAACTAGTTGTGCGAGATCAAAATAATTACATGTGACATTACATGTGTTTAAAAAGCTGTTTGTTATAATAAATATGATAACGCTAACAAAAGCCTTGGTTCATTATTATCTTGTCTGTTTCACTTTTAACACCTAAAATGCTGCGTTCCATGGTTCTTTGGCAAACCTTGAGTTTTGACTTCTGCTCTTCAGTTAGTGATCAAGTTTGTGCAATAATCTATTAAGTGTTATAAATTAAATAAATGACACTTTCTCTTTGTTAGTCTCAAGGACCTATATAAGTGAAATAATCATGACTTTAATTAAATAATCATGACTTTAATTAAACATTTCAATATAATTGCAGCCATAATAACAACTAATACAAATTCATTATACTGTTATCAATGATGGTAGCACTGCTAACGCGATATATCACTAATACAGCCATAGCGACCGACCAATAAAATCTTATGTCATAGTTTTCATGGTGGCAATACTGATAGACAGTTAACACAGATAATAAAGAGTTTTATTTTACTCACGTTAATAATAATTATTATTATTTGCAAGTGTTAGATATTATTAGACATAATATAATATTTATAGATTTATTTTATAATTTTACAATAGGAAATATATTATTGTATAAATTAATAACGAAGAACCACTGTGTAAACACTTTTTGATATAAGAGAAATGAAGCCAACGTGTTCATACATCTTTTTGTTTTATAAGATTAAGGGAATTTTAGTCCATACCTTATACTGTTGAGCTATTGAGGCTCTGATAATTATTATCATGCAAAAATATACCATAAGGAATATGATACACATTCATTATTTTAAAACACACAGACACACTCACACACATACACACATGCGCGCGCACAAACACACACACATACGACACGTTACAAGAAGGTATGTACAGCATTACATTATGTCTACCTGAAATATATAAAAATTTCATGCACAAAGTTTAGCCTAAAAATAAGTTACTTTTTATGGAAGAGTGGAGTCCCCTAACATAGGTAATTCTTTACTCAAACGGAGACTCCAATCATAACTGAGAAATTGTAAACTCAAATGGAATAAGTGAAGATTTTTTTCTTTTTTTTATGATAGTTTTCGAATCTTAGAACAGGTATTTCCTAGTAAGATCCGTACTATATTAAATGAATACCTTAGGTTTAATATTGTCACCCATACTTTTGTTCATGTTTCTTTTGTATTCTTCTATAGCGTCAAGCTCAACCGCCAATACATCTTACATTCTATTAATTCCGGTGAAATCAAGATAGACTCTGTGGTATCTACTGATACTACGTAAATATTATTAAATGTCCCTGCACCATAAACTTGTTGACATGTGTATTCTGCCTGTCCTAATCTATGATTCACAAACTTGATCATTAACCGAAGAGTAGAAAACGAAACTCAAGTTTTGCCAAACAATCATGGAAAAGAACTGAGTTTGCAACACATTAATTACTATGTTTAATGACTGGAATAATGGATATGGGGAAGAAGTCACCAAATCTGAAGTGGGAATGGGCAAATGGCAGAATTGGACCTGTAAAGTTGAACCAATGTCGCAACAATATGGACCCTTACCAGTGTCCGATGTCAACCAATTAGGCAAAAAAAGAGGTGGCAAGATGATTTGGACGCCTTTGCCAGAAAGATGTGGATTCAAGTAGCCCAAGGTAAGGAATAATGGTTTGTTAGGGAAGAGGCCTTCGCCTAGCAGTGACACACTATAAGCTAATCAAAAAAAGAAAGAACTCTTAATTAGATTGAGTTTTATACGTAAACCATTACCTCATTTGAAAAATCAACATGACCTGGAGTATCAATGAGGTTTAAAAGATAGTCTTCATTGTTGTACTTGTAGTTTAAAGATGCAGTAACAGCTTTAACTGTTATCCCTCTTTCTCTTTCTTTGATGGCGGCGTCAGTGCTAAATACCAGACGCATTCAGTTTACAACATACTACAAATTTTGATTCGTTTTATTGGGAGAATTTACATGAAGTTAATTATTGTTTCTTTTAACTATACAGTAATCTTCTCATTATTCACTACAAAATTGACGACGATAAACGTATTTTGTCCTTAGAACCCAAGACAGTGCGGAAATGTTGAATGAAATGAAAAATGCAGATTTTCATTAATGCAGTTTCTTATATTAATATAAGTTTTCTGTAGGGGTTTATTGTCTCCCATTAAGTTTCATATAAAATGTATACCGAACCGAATAATACCGAAAAAGAAAAATGTTGATATGATGAATTGTAAAACTTTGATATTTAGTAAAAAACGTTAAAAAAATGGAAATAGACACCGATATATTTGAAAGAAAATTAGATTACGCACCTTGGTGAATTAATTAATGCACTCGTGTTAATTTAGTGTCAACATAATGCACGTGCGTTAATAGCTTACTTTGCGCTTGGTGCAGCAAAGTACTATTTCTTGCTAAAAGCCAGTTACCTGCTAAGCTGCCAGTCATGGCCGCGTCCAGCGTGGACACCTGGAACAGATTTATTGATAACATTTATTTGGGTGTTAAAGAGCAGTGTCACATTAACTTATTTTTTTTTTTATATTAAAGATATTTTATATGAATTGTGCGGGCATAAACAGTTGAACTACATTTTATGCCGACTATTTTTGAGCTTGAAAGGATGCTAGGAGAGATCGATAATTTTTCCAATTTCCGTCTCCCTGTAAAAGCCGACACGGCTAAGCTGATTTTGAAGGAATTTTCAATGGAATATAACTTATAACCCTGCCTAATTTGAACTGCAAACTTTTGGGTTTGCACTCAAGAACATTATTAACAGTTAGTTTTATATATATGACTGTGTCAAGTGTGTAAGTGTCATATATCGGCTGGCCTAGATAATGACATAATCACACCATATCTGCTGTAAACTTGCTGATTCATTAAGTTTTATTTGGTAGGTACTTTCTAGCTATAGCTGAGATAATTGTCCGCATTGGGTTCAATGATATTGTACTATTTAGAGGGTATTTTAGTGTATACATGGAGGAGGGTAGTTGTTCATAAGACTATAAATAAAGAGACAATCGGTTATGCGGGAGCGTTGTGTGCACGGCTCCTACTCCCTCGTCCAACCTTTACAAACAGCCCCTTTAATTTAATTTACACGTAAAGATGAATAAAATCACTGTGTCCATTTGTTATGTTAAAAAATGTCTTGTTTTGATTCCATAGTGTCTTTCGTACCACAGCACAAAAAACGCTATCTTTTATTTGTCTTTGGTAATATTTATGGCATATTCAATTGGATGATGAAGGAGATCAAGGGGTTTAACACATCAAGTACTATGTAACCCAGAAATATTTTAAGGTTTTAATATGAACTGACAAAAAATAGACACTTTAAATAAAGATAAAATTTATCCTCATTATAAAAATCCTTTAATATTGAAGGGGACAATACATTTTTTATCCATTAGGAAATATTTGTATATAAGATTTCTAAGAAAAGTGAAGGTCTAGTCACAGAACAAACAGTAAATAGTTCAACGGAAAACAAAAAGATAAATATATTAATGATATGACAATATTTAAAAATGACAACGGAACATGTTTAATCAACGTTTAAATTAAAAAAAAATAGAAGTAAAAAAAATCTTAACATTCAAACAGAATGAATGGAAATAAGCCAATTTACATTGCATAAGTCACAAACATTATTAACAATATATTATCCGTCATCTATTAGTTGCTCACCGCGCCGACCGCCCGCCGGCTGTCCTCTCTAACTTCGTGTTTTAAAACTCTCATATTTTCTAAGATATTAATTTTAATGACATGTTAAACAAAGCAATTTTTTACTGCATAAAATGTACATCGTATCTAGTGTATTCAAATGGATAGGGATTAATAGGACAGTCTTTAAAATAGCTTCATAAGTAGTTCATAATTTTTTTTTGTAATATGTAAACGATAAAAATGGTTAGTGCGGTTTATGCATAGGAGATAGACATATGCCACCACATCTTTCTTATAGATATTTTTAAAATCTACAATGCCGTAGTACATTAGTTTGACCTATCTCGTAAGGTTTAGCCGGCGCACGCACTTTAAGGGCACACACGTTACGTTACGTTTTTGTACGACATCACGTTACAAATCAATGAAATTCTCGGCTTTCATTTACTAAAATGTATATGTATTATACATGTAAATCATTCTCGTGAATCACTCTGCCTGTTAACGAAAACCGCATAGGTTTATAGTTCAGTAGTTTTTGAGTTTATCGCGAACAGACAAACAGAAGCGGGGGAGGAATTTATTTAGAATCACAACAATTTTCCACTTCAAAATCGTCTATCGTATCTAAAGATTCAAAAACATTTAAAAAATTCTTAAATTTCGTTAGACGTCCCTTAACTGAACTGCGTTTAGCAAATAACTCCTTTAACTTTGTATCGGACATTGTTTCTAAAGCAATAGAAGTCGATTAGAAAAAATAGATGTGAAGGCGTTGCAATTATGGTATGCAAAAAATCACCGCTTGCGTAAATTAGATTGAATATTGTATCTTACGCTCTTCCTTTGTATGAGAACCGCTTTGTACGCACCGACCGGCCGGTTACCTGCGCGCGTGCAATGGAGCGGCCGGTACCGAATCAGCGGTTTGCTACCTGGAATTGCAGTTGATACAATATGAATGATATGCGAAACTACGATAATGCACGGTAATTGTCGTAATGGCTGGAAATTGGGAAAAAAAGGAAGGCACAGGAACACTTATCCGATTAGTCGGGCTGACGCTGCGGCGCGATGAGCTGGCCGGCGTGAAGACCCGAATCTTCCTGAGTCCTGTCACAGTCACCACTTTTCTTCTGTTAATAAACAGGGGAAACCACATAACTTGATAAAAGTTCACAAATTCTGTCCTAGTTTTACCTATAACACAGGCATTAAGTTGTCTACCTTAGGAACAGACGTCCGTGTGTCATATAGTCCTGTGTATATATATACAGTCGTGACAACTCTTAATGTGATAAAATCGTCAAATGTCATTATACTAAGGATAATAAATTTGTACATAGCTTTATATAAGGATATGGTGCGTATATTTAAAGATTTCCTACCGAATTTCTACCAGCCGGCCATATTTAGTACTTACAGTTAGAAGAAAGCGAATCGTTTGTGATAGCGGGCAGGGCGAGTGTCAGCGCGAGCCCCAGCGCGGCCGCAGCGCCGCACACCCACGCCATCACATAGCGGTAGTACGTTGTCTCAGCGCCGTCTGCGCTGTGGGCGCAAGATTCAAACCAATTTAAAATAAACCGGGCAAGTGCGAGTCAAAACACGCGCACTAAGGATTACGTACTATCACGTAATACTTTACCAGGTAATTTTAAGTGTATTTTTAATACGATTTTTTACGGTTTTCGGTTTTATATAAATTTACGGTTTTCTGATTTTTTCCTGTATTTGTACTTCAAGGCATTTTTTCTTGGGCCAATCTCATCCGCAACTACTTCAAGGCATAGCTACTATAAATACTTTTGATTGTGTATACTTGAAGTGTTGATTTTTTTACAGCTTGAACACCGCAGATCTCAATATTTGGTAGTAATATCAAATTTATAGCTATACACGTTCCTCGGGAAAAGGGTGATGACAGACAGACAGACAACGACGACAAGTGATCCTTAAGGTTAAGGTACCTTTTTTCCTTTGGGGGTTCGGAACCTTCCAAACTTACTTCGTAACTTTCCAAATTTTCGCGCAGTAATTGACTTATAATAATTAGGGTTCTGTAGCCGTACAATTGAACCCTTATAGTTTCACCCTGTCCAAAGTATTAAACGTAGAGACTTGATATTTTCATATCATTGAATATCATTTTGTGCGAAATCGAACAACAACTATTGAAGTATTTAACAAATAGCGTATCAGATACGAAGGTGTCTTAGACAATTATTTTTTTTTTTACTAACACTAACTATAGGCATACTGGGAAATGAATGCTTAGGAAGGAAATCTTGTCAATGTTTGTGAAAAGTTGTTAGACCCCTTAATTTGCTTTATAATATTTTTTACTTAATTTGATTCAAGTCTTAATTAGAGGCCGCGTTTGCAGTCCTTTTGGTCTGCTGCCGCATTGTGCTGACGCTTACGGGTAACAGTACCTCTTTCTCACATAAGATAGGTGTGAAGTGACGACAATGCTGTTATATCAAGTGATGGCATTATTGTCGCGTTTCGTTCGGTTTATGAGAGATTCCGGTGGTCCAAACCCCATCTTAAAGGCCGGCAACGTATCTGCGAGCCTCTAACGCCGGTAGCCGCTCAGGCGAACCGGCTGCCCCTTTGCCTCTTGCAACATAAAAAATGGTAAATGTTACATTAGAATTATTCCAGAGTATGTTTACTCACTACATCTGTATGATAGCAATGGCCGCCCCGCACGACAACTTATCGGTAAAACTCATCAGTCCGTAGACGAAGGCCGAGGCCTGCGTGCTCGCACCGACCAAGTCGGCCGTCAGAGATAAGCTAGTAACGAGCATTTGGGCTCCTCCAAAACCTGTAAGAAAAAACAATTATCGACGTGATAACGTATCATAAATCTATCAACACCGGATGCATGCACGAAAAAGCATGACTCATTGTCACGTTCCGCTTGACCCGAGGGTGCTAGCGAGAGCGCTAATAGTTATAGATAAACGTTCGGCGTTATCACGTAAAATTATCATGCGTAAACCAACTTTATAGATGACCAATTTTTTTTTATCACAACAACATCTATTGAACATTGTTATAAACCAACGTCAATTGCGGCAATAAAACAATTTAGTTTTATTGCCGCAAGCACCGACCTGTTGGGCCAATCTCTCAGCGGCGCAAAAATTTTGGGGGACGCTGCAATTTAAAATCAATTGATTTTTTTGTTTAATCAGACATAAAAACGAATTTTAACATTTTAAATTGTGTTTTTACAACCTAAATGAGGATTTAATTCTGAAAAGGTCGCTAGGTAGGTTATAAGCAATTTCTTTAATAACCTACATTTAAAATACGCCCAATTTACAATAATGTTATTGAATAACTGAATCAGACATAAAATGATTCATATTACCATTGTTATTAAGTAGGTTATGCAATTTTGGTTATGTTAATATGGACATATGATGCGCAGACATACATAAACATTACTCATATTGATAAGCTGCACGAGGAATTATGACATTGTAATTTAAACGAACAAAAAATACACTCATGTAGCTGATGCCCGACTTTGCCCTCGTGTTTTCAGTGATTTTGTTAATTATTTTGCTTTTAAAAGCATATTCCATAATATTTAGTGTAAAACCTACCAGAGAAAGTTCCGTCTAAATATACATATGTATGATAGAGTTCGCAACACCACCTTGCGTTCCATTACTGGGGTAATGGATGTAGGGAATAAGTCAGCATAGCTGAAGTGGGAATGGGCTTGTGGCCCGAATGGACCCGCAAAGGTGGGCCGATATCGCGACTTCCTAGATGCCCACCAATGGCCGCCGACGACCCGGCAGACCGAGGAAGAGGTCGTGAGAAGATTTGGATACCTTTGCGGGGAAGTTATGGATGAGATTGGCCCAGGAAAGAGGAAGATAGATCAAGAGGAAGGCCTTTGCTCAGCAGTGGGACACAACAGGCTAATTAAAAAAAATACAACCAGCCCTTTCACATATTACTCGTAACACACAGATAAACCAAAAATGTTTCAATTATACATACCCTGCGTTGACAGTAACAAACACAACAAACAAAGAATTATCCAGTTATATTTATACTAGAGACCGCCGGCTGGTCGAAATTCGCCCACAATCTTTTTTGGATACAACGACATACATTATTTTATTCACAGAAAAATAAAATTTGACAATTAATATAACATCGGTTGGCACAATTACTCTTTAACATTATCCACAATCCAAGCATGTGTGCGTAAAACGTTTGGCATTGGTGTGCGTGTGATTTTATTTTAATAATTTAATATATTAATATTGAATATTATAAAAAAATAGTAGCTACATGAACTACAATTGTGCCAAATTTCACACTCAGCCGTCCTCGCAATATTCTTAATATGGTACCTAAAGTTTTCGCTTCACGTATTTATTATATAAATAGATTTACTAACCTATTAAAACGGCCACTACGTAGATAAAATTGGTTTTGTATGTTGGATCTGAGTCGAGGTAAATCCACACGAAGCCACTTATGGCGCACGCAGACCCCAAGAGGTAGCTTAATTTTCTGGTAAATGACCTCGGAGCCAACCTCTGGAGGCCGGCAGCTCCCAAACTCCCGAGGTACATCGTTAGAGGCACTACAGCCAACGCTCGTGCCGCTAAACCGAGAGTACGGTGAAGATATAAAGGTATCAGAACCTGGGCAACATTTACAACAAGCCTTGTGCTCATGTATATACCTGCTACCTGAAAATAGAGACAAATTTCTTAGCTTCTCCCATGGACTCACCTTGCGAGTGTCGAGTCCATCGCGGTGTCCTCTACACGGTCTCTAAGGAGCCACATCAGTGCCTGTCACTTGTGACCCAGGTGGCACTGGCAGTGAAGATAACTAGTAGGATCCCACGCTCTAGAGAGTACTCTTAACCTAAAGAGTACTCTCTAAAGCGACCACAATCACTCACCTTCACTGCCAATGTTCCCTCCCCTGCGTAGCAAAATCTGGTATGATCCTACTAGCACTATAATGCTACTACTGAGCAGAGGGATCCTACTAGTTACCTTCACTGCTAGTGTTCCCTCCCCCGCATAGCAAAATCTGGTATGATCCTACTAGCACTATGATGCTACTATTGAGCAGTGGGATCCTACTAGTTAAAATCTATATAATTAATAAGTGCAGCAAAAACTTTCGGTACGATTTTTCGATAATTGCGCGGACAGACGAGCATGAAATTTGGCGCAATTACAGTTTATACAGAGGACGGAGTCAGAACGCTAATATTTTTATAAAATATGCATTATAAATATATTAAATTAATAAAATAATACCACACGCACACCAATGCTAAACGACTTACACACACTTGTATACATTTTACTATAGCCTTCCGCACCGGGGTTGTGGGTTCAATTTCCGCCTTGAGTCTTAAAAAAATGTATGTACGAGGGAGATTGTGCAACGCAATGTAACTGGGATTTTTTTACAATATAAAACCTTATTACTTGTTAAATTAAATGCGGTTACACACTATAGACTAAAAAAGGTTACAGAACACCACAATATAGACATGAATATGTAGATGCAAAAGTTAAAAGCAAAAAATACATACAATACAACGAAATGACTAAATATCAACATTAGTAAACACTCAACACTTATGGGATGTAGTATTTGAGGAGGGAGAGCATCATATAATTTGTTAGGAAGTTTAGGACAAGAGAGGAGAATGTGGGAGATAGATCATCAATCATAACCAAATTTACAAAGAGATTAAATAAATAATAAATATATGCAGGACTATATGACACACGGACGTCTGTTTCTAAGGTAGACAACTTAATGCATGTGTTATAGGTAACAGACGCCTGTTATATTATATATATATATATATATTTTATAGAAATATATATATATACATGTATATAATACACCCAGTCTCAAGGCGGGAATCGAACTCACGATCCCCACAGCGGACGGCAGGAAATCTCTAACCTCGCGCAAGAGCTAAACTAATAAAAGCACTTGAAAGTCACCTTCACTTACATTCTCGCCTCGAGTCTGGGTGTATTATCCATGTGTATGTAATTATATATTTCTAAAAAAAATATTTTTGTATAACAGGCGGCTGTTACCTATAACACAGGCATTAAGTTCTACCTTAGGAACAGACGTCCGTGTGTCATATAGTCCTGTCTATATTTATATATTTATAATTATACATAATATACGTACTTAGTAAATATATATAACTTAGTACATATATATGATTGTTTTCAACATTGTTTCATATTACTTACTTTCATGGACAGAAAATGCGGTAATTTGTTCGAGAATTATTTTTAGAGCCCGTTTATGAGAGAGCGACGCTACCATATTTGTTTGTTGCTTCAACCAACAAAATGTTGGAGTCATCTGTCAGGTTCTACTGATGACAAAAAGTTACCAGAACATAAATAACCTCTTTATATAAATATGTGTATATAACTTTTTATTGGAAAAAGTACCACTTTTTTTTATGTTACAAGGGGGCAGACGAGCAGGCAGCAGGCACCGAAGTGCCTACCGACGCCCATGGACATCTGTTCTTTCTTTCTTTCTTTCTTTCTTTCTTTCTTTCTTTCTTTCTTTCTTTCTTTCTTTCTTTCTTTCTTTCTTTCTGAATATCTCATTTTAGCAATATTATGAGATAGATGATGATGAGTCAAAGAACATTAACAGTCAAATTCAACATTTAGAAAGACTAAAACAATTTGTTTTGTTTTAGTTGCAAAAGATGACTCTCAAGTAGCAGTACAAATAGTTATTTAATAAATAAAATAACTCACGGTTCTGGCTCGACCGGTCTAGGTTTTCTTGTCGGCAGAGGTACAGCCACCCATATATTAAGTTTAAGTCCCTTGAATTCCCTATTGTAAGTTGCCAGCTTGATAGAGTCCCACTTAAGACGATGTTCTAAGTCTCGAAGCAGAGTGAAGGAAGCGCATTGTATTGCGTTGGAAAGTTGTTCTCGTAAAGCAATTCGTACCTAAACGGACAACCGTCGAATTCAACTTAAATCTTATGCTGAGGTTATTAAGTTGTAATGAGAAATTGTTTGATACATTCGTTTAAATAGCATTCGCTTATTTATTCAATTATGAGTAAAAATACTCATTTCATTACAATTTCATTTTTACACAGCGCGTCTGAATTTTGTGAAGTAGCGGACCAGGCAGACTCTATCCTGCCTAAACATTGGGTTAGTTACTATTTACTACATCCTATTATCCTATAATATTGTCCCCGTTCCCATTTCCTTTCCCGTTTCATAATGGTTCACTATTTTGGCGTTAATGGCTTAAACATGAAAGATATGCTGTAGCGGGTTTTTTGTTTTTGTAGAACTATTTAAGATAAACATTTCCTTGATACTATATATACGTGTAACTCTAAAGGTTTTTGCAGCGCACGCCAGAATAGCTCACAGATGCCAGAATTTTCTAATACTTACTTGACATTTTTCGATATATATATTGGACAATTCATACAATTTATTCAAATGTATATAAGTATATGATTGTAAAGTTTTATTAAAATCCATTCAGTAGTTTTTTCCGTAAAAGAGCTTCGAACAAACATCCAGACATACATACATCCATTTGTACAAACTAATGCGTTTGTAATAGTAGTAGGAAGTAGGATTGGTGGTAACAAAACCCACAACAAACTTAGTCAGGCGTTAAAGATAATGTTAATGATAAATTTAAATGGCTAGTACTTGTAAAAATATATGGAAATAATCCGTATGAAACTTGCGCGTCAAAAAACTTTTTTGATAATTAATACATGACTTGTGAATCAAAGGTGAATACTAGTGAATTTTGGAATTTATTATGTAAGTTTTCTTTTTAATTTTAAATAGCTATATTCAAGGTTAAAATTAAATGCTCCACCTGCCGAATCTAACCGTGAATTTAATCCGTTCGGTAAAGAACACACATAGAAAATGTATGTGTAAATGTAATTATTTGTTTTTCAACCATGCAGTAATCTTGTCATTAATCAGTACAAAACCGATCATACAGAACGTATTTTCTGCTCAGAACCCAAAGCAGTGCGGAATTGTTCTATTAAATTTCATTGTTGCACTGTTTTTTTTTTATTTTACATATAAATTTTCCACAAAGGTTTAATGTCTCCCATTAAGTATAAATAATATATTCATTAGGTCAAAAGATACTGGCTGAAAATAAGAATCGATTGAATATAACCGAAAAAAAAAACAAATAGCGCGTATTCTATACTATTACAGTAGTCATGACTGTGCTGCAGAGTTTTGAATCTAATCCCGTATTAGTGACGTCTTAACGTACAACGAGGCGTTTCCTCTTTGATAATATTTCAGCTTAGTAAAGAAGTTAGGTTGTTAACTGAACGGCTGATTAAGCTATGTGCCTGCGACATATATACAGTGATTTTTTTAAATACTTTATTGCATACACAGAAAAGAGTAAAAATACAATAAAAAAATTGTTTTTTTGTTACATATACAAAATAAAGAAAATTTCAACGGGTAATATAACGCCTTTTAAGCAGAAAAATACTATTACCAAGGAACGCAACGTATAGGTAATTAAAAAAAATTTAAGAAAACAATTGTGAAGTGAAAGAGACGCGAGAGAAACCGCGGGTCAAATATCGAGTAAAGTATCGATATTCTTCTTCTTATTATTTTTTTTAATGATAGCTTACGTTACGTACAACGGTAACATATTACATTGTACGTCCCCCTTACAAGCTAACACAACATGTATACAATTCTAAAACTACAATCTAAAAATAGTTAGATACGTACGCATATACGTATACGAATAGTTATTCCTAGCATTATCCCCATCTAGTACCAGGGTCCGCTTAGAATGCAGAGGATGTGGGTGTGGGGTGAGTTAAAATCACCGACTACCGTTACTGACTAACTTTATCCCCGGAATTCCCACGATCCATCTTCAGCTTTATATATTAGTATAGAGGTAAAAAAATAGATTCAATTTTAGCCTTATGATATATAACCTACAGCCTTTCTCGATAAACGGGCTAACTAACACTGAAAGAATTTTTCAAATCGGACCATTAGTTCCTGAGATTAGCGCATTCAAATAACAAACAAACTCTTCAGCTTCATATATTATTATAGATAATTGTGTCAAATTTCATACTCCTCCGTCCTCGCAATTTCCGTAAAACGATACCTAAAGTTTTCTCTTCACCTTCATTCTTCATAGATACATATTTGATAAAGTTTCTTTAACATATGGATCGTTCTTATACATTGATTGTATCTAACTGGAATTTATTTCGCATCCGTGATACACAAAGCGTCATAGATACAAAAAAAAAACTGAATTTAATTTCGCATCATGTTATTTTGGATCGTCTACTACTAAACCACGGGAATCTCTCTCTTTTCTCATGTGTTTAATGCTATGGCGATTCGCAGATTTATCTTTTTGGCCTAATTTAATAATTAATGTTGGAGAAGAGTACCTCTCAAGTTTTAATAAAACAATTACGGATAGCTTTGAGCGCCGAGAGTCGTCCGAATAATCTAGCGGATGTATTTGACATATTGCTTTGATACCACTTCGGTCATATGCGGGCGCCATAAATTATAAACCACCTATGGTCTGTGGAAATGATGATTCGTATGTCATTTGGATCAGGTAGAGCTATGCAACAATGGGCAGTATAAGGCAAGAGAAGTGTCTATTGTTGGGATATGTTTAGATTCTTTTACCTGTATTCAATACAACTTTATATAGAATATTAGATGTAAAACAATTGATGGTTTCCTATAGCTTAAAGTGGAATAACATAATAAACTTGCTCCTTCCCGCGACTTCGTTTGCATAAACTTGCGATAAATCTTAGACTTTTTTAAATGTTTCTTTAGACAAAAATGTTCTTAGCCGACGTTTACGAACTACAAACTACCTTCTTGCCAATTTTCATCTTTATAAATTCCAAGGTTGTCCTCTTCGAAGAAAGAAACAAGTTAGTTTTTTTAGTCCGATCTAAGCGCCATCCTCTGAATTCAGCTAGTCTTTTATTATTATTTTTTTTATGTTAAAGGGGGTAAACGAGCAGGCAGCAGGCACCGAAGTGCCTACCGGCGCCCATGGACATCTGCACGACCAGAAGGCCAGCTTGCATCCTGGTCGTGCAGATGTCCATGAGCGTCCGTATGCACTTAGCTGGCAGCTCGTTTACCCCTTGTAACATAAAAAAAATCTTTAATATGCGTAACCATATCTATCCTTGCTTGATCTCGGGACCATACATTCCATCTCATACGGTCTAACTGCGTCTCCGTCTATTTGTGATGCACACCACGAGTGTCTCCGTACCTATTTGCCATGTGCCGGAGATGGGCAGGCTACCAACGGCTCCCGTTTGTTTGCCCTTAAGCAGTGCTCACAAATAAAGGCACCGTTCAATCATTCAATCCATGTTCAGATAAGAAGTGTACATTTACATAATTAGCCATACATACGCTAGCGATGTATTATAGCTAACCATCTTCGGTGTTTGCAACTAAAGCTGTCTATAAGGTCTTATAAAGGTATTAGCAATAAGAATACCCAACTGAATTGAATATTGGGACTCTTCTCAGTTCAGGACTAAAAGGTTTTCTTTACAAGGGGCAAACGAACATGCCGCAGGCACCTGAGTGCCTACCGACGCCCATGGACATCTGCACGAGCAGAAGGCTAACAGATGCGTTGCCGGCCTTTAATGATGAGTTTTTAATGCATATTTGCCTATCTCATCTCGTAATTAAATTGTAACGGAATGAAATGGAATCCGTTTTAAAAACATAATTGGTTGGCACTTCATAACGCTGGCTGATAAACCTACAATTGTAAACAATGGTTGTATTTTATTTCTTAAATAGCTATGCCGACTTCATCCACGTTGAATTAGGTAATAAATAGAGTAAATTTTAGCGTGATGTTATATAATAATATAAGCCTATAGCCTTCCTCGATAAACGGGCTACCTAACACTGAATTAATTTTTCAAATTGAACCCGTAGGTCCTGAAATTAGCGCGTTCAAGCAAAGAAAAAAAGTCTCCTGCTTTATATATTAACATAGAGTATAGACAAAGAATACGCCAAATTTAACAGTACCCTTTCAAAAAAGGCTTATTCCTAGTTCTTGAGATCGCTACTTGCTTACATATTTGTGGTAGTTCAAAATTAAAAAATTATTTATTCACACTGCTAAGGTGTTGAATGCTGTCCCTGCGTCAGTGTTTCCTGACAAATATGATCTAAATACCTTCAAAAAAAGAGTGAATAAGTATATTCTAGGTAAGTGCGCTACATTCTAGACTGCATCATTTACAGCATAATTAGGTTTAAAATGAACTCACTAGAATAATACTTTTAATTCTACAAATGCACCGCGTATATCTTTTTCTTATAAATCTTAATATATAGAAATTACGCATGACGTTGTTTGTCCGCGATGGACACCTATACTACTTGACCGGTTTTTATCAAATTTGCACACCATGTGCAGTTGAGTCCAACTTGAAAGATAGGATAGCTCATATCTCAATTTATGGTCGCAAATAAAAATGAGTCGCTGAAATGTATGCACGTGCATAGCTTACGGACGACTGCGCCGAATTGGATAATTTCTTTTTGTTGTGTTCGTTATTGTTAGGACAAGGTTTGTATACTAAAAAAGGAATGGCAAAGCGAAAAGGAACTGGAACGGAAACAAAACGGGAACGGGAACTGGAACAGAAACGGGGAATAATGTTATAGGACAATAGAATGCAGTAAATAGTAAGTAACCCAACGTTCGGGGTGGACAACGTCTGCCGGGTTGCTTAGTATATTTTAAAACTAAATGTAATCCGCCACTTCATTCATTATTCTGTTAAATTTTAAGGTTTTTCATTTTTTGTGCGGAAACCTAATTATTTTTCCAAAATACACAAGCCTATGTTATTTCTCAGTAACATCGGCTATCTAACAGTGAAAGTTCCATCCAAATCGGCTCAGCCCTTTCAGAGATTACCCGAAACAAACGGATATACAAAATGTCGAGCGTTATGTAGCAAACATTCAATATGAATGTGCCATTGTATTGTATCAAACTCACACAATATACGTTCCCAAATGGTCCCTCGTCCAGGCCCCTTAAGAGCCTATTGTATAATGTATGCATTGTTCCTGAGGAACTTACATGATCTCATAGTGACTGTGAGTGGCGGTCACTTGTATGCAGATGAATACGCTTCTTTAGAAGTCTACCGGAATGTAGTACAGTTTGGCAATTCCAAAAGTGCACGACTAATAAATTTCCAATAAATATTAAAGTAACGTACGTAACGTAACGTAAATTTCCAATAGGATTCTTTTTATTGACATAACGAATCCTTTTTTTTATCGTGCACGCACGCACGTTCATTACAACAAACTATTATTTTTACTCGCCATTTCTCAACGGTAAAAGGAATGGACTGAAATTTGCAAGATACCTGAGGGCCTAGCACGAACTTTCTCGACAGTTTTACTTACTTTTATGCTCGAAACCGAACGTCAAATTATCATTTACAACGATAGCATTAATGTATCCATTAATGCTATCGTTGTATACCACTTAGTTGCTTTATTGTTAGCGCGAATGAAATAAGAACTCGCACGTATTGAATCCATGTGAGTCGTGTAGAATGGAAGCACGAACCTGCATTTGACGTTTCGTTTCGAACATAGAAGTGCGTAAAAGAACGTAAAAACTATCGAGAATATTCATGCTAGGTTGAAATCCCGACACCACTGGGGAATTGTCGCACCCACTCCTAGCACAAGCTTTTGAGCGGACACGGAAACATCGGACATAACTAAAGGTATTGTTAAACGCAATTGGTTTCAATAAAATAAAGAAATGAATAATTGTGTATGCTACTCCACTATTTTAATTCCATCGCTTGATTATCTGTCTCTTTGCGAGTTTACTTTTCCAAAAACGTGCACAACCAAAATTAAAACGTGATGTAAACGACCTGTAGCGCCATCTATTTCGACGCGGAACAACTAATTTCATTTCAAACTTGAACAAAGCTTTGAGGGTCGGCTAATAACTAAGTACAACAGAATGTGCCAAAATATTTAACAGTTCCGAGTAAAAACAAAGTAAGTAACAAAATTAGGAGACGGCGTACCCTCAACTTGTCCCAAATTTCGTTCCTCTCGAATAATTTCGAGGCTCGAATTTTTGGTCGCCGAATTTTCCCCGGAGTTTTCTTACGCTATTTACCCGAAAAGTTTTAAGTAAACAATGTGAAATTTGCATGACACTTCCTAGCGAAGTTTGCGCGATGTTTTTAGGGTTCCGAACTTTTAAAGTGAAAAAGGACCCTTATGGGATCACTTCGTTGTCCGTCTGTCTATCTGTCAAGGCCCTATTTTCTTAGGAAGCTACAAACTTAAAATTCTTACCGAATACTAAGGTCTGCAGTCCCATGAAGCTGTGAAAAAGTTAACTCTTTAAGTGTACGCAATCAAAACATATGGCCGTTAATGTCACATTTCCCATACATTTGAAAAATGAATCAAAACCTATAGGGTACTTCACGTTAACCTTGAATTTTGGCAAGAAGCTATATCTTGTGGTACAAGTATATGAAAAAATCCGAAAACCGTAAATTTATTACTCCATCAGAGTGTCTTTGTCTATCTGTATGTTTGTCTGGCAAGACTCTCTTTCTCAAAATCGCGTTACAATGTAGAATTGAAATTAGTGCTAAATACTAAAGTCTGTAATTTCTTGAACCTATGAAAAATCAACCCACTAAGTATTCAAAAGTATAGCCATTTAGATCTCATTTCCCATAGATGCCCACTTTCCCACTCTTGTCAATAGGGTACTTCCCGTTAACCTAGAATCATGAAATTTGGCAAGAAGTTGTATTTCGAAGTATAAGTATAGAAAAAAATTATAGTTAAATAAAAAAAATGCGTTAATTTTATTAAATAAATCTTATAAAAACCATAAAACTTAATTTGTATACTTTATAACCTGGTAAAGTATTCTATATTGGTAAAGAACCCTCAGTGCGCGAGTCTGACACGCACTGGTCCGGTTTAAGGACACTTGAAATACTTATAGAACATACCCGATTGAGTTTGTCGTTGGCTCTTCGTAGAAGAGTCTGCGAAGAATTCTCGCAAAGTTAGCTGTAATTCGAATATATTATCGCCAGAATATTACATATTATTAAATCATCAGCCAATATATAGGCTAAGAGTTGCGCAGAGAGCCATGGAGCGCGAGATGCTTGGCATCAAGCTTTAAGACCGAGTTCATAATAACCAAATCCGACTCCGCACTAAGGTTGAGGACGTCGGATGTAGGTTGGTCGGATGTTGGGCAGAGCACATACATGGCTAGATGTGGTGATGGCAGGTTTACGAACCTAACTGAGTACTGGCCTAGATTGGGTTGGAGAAACCCTGGTCGTCCCATGGCCCTATAGGCGGATGATGTAAGGAAAGTGGTAGGAGGTGGCTGGATAACATTGGCAAGGGATAGGTAAGAGTGGCAGAAACAAAGGGGGGCCCATGCGCAGCAGCAGGTTATCGAGGGCTGAAAATGATGCTGATGATGATGATGGAGAACTAAGTAGTTTAGCCGGCATTTGAGTCGTTCGCTAGATTATTTAAACTAGTGATCGACTCAAATGCCGGCTACAGATTAAGCCGACGACATCCTTTATTATCGTCTCTATTATTCGCTAAAATATAAAATCTCTCCGCTTGTGTAATGTGATGTCATTCTTATAGACACACTAAAGCAGAAAATGTAAGTAAATACTTTTAATAAATTTTCCGGATGAACTTAAACTTAGATCGTTATCAGACATCAATTTTAATATTTTTATCGATGTCGATAAAACTGCGACCGAGTTTTGTCCCACGTTAAGTTAAGGCGTATGAATATTATTATTTTTTTTTTAATTAATCTTTCAGCAATATTTAAAATCAATAGCTCAATGGTGTGATGGGCGGACTCAAAAGCGAGTGGAAGCGAGTTTGATTTCTGACTTTATTTGACTATTGTAGCGTCCCTCCCACTCCCGGACACAAGGTTCGCGCTTAATTTGAGTAAAAAGCCTCTGGATTGGCTGGGCCAATTTGAACGAAACTTTCACTCACAGATAGCTTTTACTAGGAATTACATAGGATACTTAGCTTTTAATTCAATAATTAACACCCACAAAAAATAAAAACCCTCAAAATTCAACAAAATCACTGAAGTCACGCGGGTAAAATCGCGAGTTACAGCCAGGTATTAAGTAAAATTATTTAAAAAAATAATTTATTTTTAAGAAACTGTAATTTTATTATAATTTAATAGCAAAACTTCGTTATGTAGCGATTTTTGAAGCCATATCGATTTAATAAAAACCCAATTGTGAAATATTGTTTTTTTAAAAATATTATCAGTTAATAAAATCTATGTTATGATCAATATCGCATATTTTATATGTCAACAAGTAATTATCATTACTTAAGGCGTGTTAGACTACACTTTGCGGCGCTCGTACGCCTTAATTATTTACTTTATGAAAAAAAAGTACATAAATAAATTGTAGACAATTGTCTCTAGCTTCATTTAGTACATAACGGTTTATGTCGTGAAATGACTCGGAAAGAAGATATTGCAAAAAAACTGCTTTTAGGCGCAATTTTTCCAATATGGCGACGCGAGGGGCAGAAATACGAGGTGGCAAAGTCTTAATTCGAAAAGAGCACATCAAAGTCAACAAAATCAGACATCACTTTAATTGTGTGCCTCATAAAAGACTATATTTCTTAATAAAAAATATGGTTTACAGAATAGCGCTTTTGAAACTTTATTAACCTGTCTAACAAACGCCTCCGTTTTTTCAATAATTAAGTTTTATAAATTAAAACTTCATCAACTCTTGGCTTTCATATTTTCTTATTTTTGTAGTGTAGAACACATGACGTCTATGCCTTTTTCATTAAACTTTCTCACAGAGATTTTCACTTAATCACCTCCTACGTCTTATTGTTTCCGACAATTTTTTCAACTGTTGCTTCGTAAAGATCCTTAGTCGCATTATATGACATTCACTGTATATCAATGACCTTTTTAATTATAGACCGTCCGTGCCACACAAACACAATTTTAGCAATTTCTGATATTTATTTTATCATCTGTTAAAAAAAATTCAGTGCAGCCACAAATTGAAAAATTAATAAAACAATCATTTGCAAGGGCAATTAAATTATTTTGTATACAGTTTCCAATTTTTTTTGTTCTATAATGAATTTTAAAGCTTAAATATATTGGATATTTCACCCGAGATTACTACAGTGTTCGGTCGATTTATATTCAAGAATATTCTCTACCAACTAGAATTAGTATAAATAAGTTAATTAATAATATAGACAAATGAATTAATTTACCTAAAATATTAGTGTGATCATATTTCCACCTTACTTTTGTATGTATAATTCATAATAGGTACAACATTTCCTTATCAACATTCGGTGTCTTTTGCACATCTGTATACCCATTAATACAATACAAATGTACCCAGTTTATGACACTTAGGTCATAAAAACCTTCTATTTACGCTAAAATACCTTTTCTGCGAGAAACTCGTGTTTATCACAGATTTGCGGATGGCAGGTAGAAATCTATTGTTATTGTTATCTGCAAAACAAGTCAGGAAACAAATACCTTTATCGCTTATCAGATACGGAACCGTTCTATATAAGCATCAAGCGTGTCTTGACATGCTCTTGGCGATTTTTTCCCATTTTTTGAAAATCCCTCCCGTATCAACTCCCTCTACTCTTAGACTATCTGCTATACCTAAATAGCATTCGCTTGAAGACAAGTTTGGTTATAGATTTTTATTATACAGAAATGTTGTAAGAGACTAAAAATTACTTGCTAATTATTACACATTATCTGCGCCCACGACATTGTCCATGTAAAATAAATTAAAAGAAAAGAATCAATTTTAGCGTGATGATATAATACAGCCTATATATCATCACGCTAAAATCACACACCTTCCTTCATCGATAAGTGGGCTATCTAACACTGAAAGAATCTTTCAAATCGGATCAGTAATTCCTGAAAATAGCGCGCTCAAGCAAGCAAACAAACAAACTCTTCTTCTATATATATTAATATAGATTTTCTAGATTAGACAATTTCTTTGAATACAAACGAATAATATTACGCACATAAAACAGTGGGACCAGATTATTGTCACTGACTGATATTGGTCGTCAGGTTGTAGAGATCGTGGGGGTTCCGAGATTCGATTTTTCTCGCCGTAAAAACCATCCTTGGACTTCAACGAATATTTAAAAAAAAGAATTGGTCAAATGGGCCCAGGGGTTGTTAAGTTATGCGCTTACCAACTAACTATGAATGAAGGGCTATTAATATTATATAACTCATGGACCTGGCAGACGATGTCTTGCCCGAAGTTCAGCTCGTTTTTTTGTTAGATAGTTAACCAATCTTCTTTACGTCTTTATCATAAACTATGACACTGGCCGAATGTCTTCTGAAGTTATAATTTCAGAAAAAAAGAAAGACAGAAAGAAAGAGAGAAAGAAAGAAAAGACATTTATTCTAAAAGTGTTACAAACAGTACATACTTACAGAGGTAATCTTATGCTAAGAATTATGTCTGTCTGTAACATCATATAGACAGGGCTCAGCATAATGTCGTGTATCATAACGTTAATAACACACTATGCTAATTTTCAGCTGACACCCAGGTGGCGTCACAGCATAAACAATAAAAAGAAGTATATATATTAAATTTTACACGTTTCTTTTGCTTTATCGTCAGATGCTTTTTCAGCATGATTAGCAACAATAGGTCCGGAAGCAGTGCCAATTTTTTCGGGCGCGGTGGGGCGTGGGGGGGCGGGGGGGGGGGGGGGGGGGGGGGGGGCGCCAAGACTTTGTGACGTCACATGTCAAAATTAAAAAGTTCCACAGAGTAAAAAAAATTGACATGGATAAAATTGGAAAATTTGTGATAGAAAAATGAAATTGGAAATAAGGTTATTTGCTATATTTGACAATTAATATAGATACGTCATAACTAAGCTTTGACACAATCTTATTGTAAAGTTTATACTTACGTGTGTATTTCGTTTTGCGTTGGTGTGCGCGAGGTTTTATTTGAATAATTTAATGTATTAATAATGCATTATAAATTCTCTTATATTCGCACACCATTTCTATAATAATGCCAAATTCCGTACCCCTCCGTTACCGCAATATTTGTAAAATAGTATCGAAAGTTTTCTCTTCACATATTAATTATGTAGATGTAACATGTGATGCATTTTTAGGGTTCCGTAGTAGTACAAGGGACCCTTACAATTTCGCTCTGTCCGTCTGTCTGCCCATATGGTGCCCCCCCCCCCCCGCCCTTTCAAAGTATTAGACGTAGAGACCTGACATTTTCCCTGTTGATAGAACACGCGAAAACACCAACAAGTACTGCTCAAAATTAAAAACGAGTTTATAACTTCATTGCATTTTATTATTCGTTTGGTCACTCACGTCTTTGGGGGCGACGAGCTGGCTTTGCGGCCGCTCCCTGCGTAAAGTCTCAGTCCCCTGGCGAACCAACGCGGGCGGGTTGACCAGCGTCGGTCTCTCAGGTTTCTCTGGTTCCCCCAGTTTCTGTAAAATTAGATTTTGACAATAATAAATCCACTGAGGTAGGAAAATGTGAAAACTTGGGGCCTGGGCTGAAGCGGAGTACAGGTGGAGCATGGCTTTAAATGGTACGTGATCAAGCATTAGTATTAGCGTTACTTAATAAGTTATCTGATACGCTGATCAATTTGTTTCTTTGTTTAATATTTGTAGACATTTCACATAAAGCAATTAGTAAATAAATTTCTTTTTTAAGAGGTTGAAGCTTAAAATAGTTTGCAAAATCCAAAGTGCACGCCCCATAACGCTAACACCGGATATCAGGTGTTCTCATTTTGTTACACCTTTAATTTAAAGCTTTAAGTAAAACTTCTTTAGCTCCATCTTTATGTATGTATACAGCATGCCCCAAGATTCAACGATAAGCGGGATTATTGCTATCTGTCCCAATGCGATTTTAAATCAGATTGTCAGCATTCCGTGAATGTGGAGCGCATGACCTATGCCGTGAATTAGCGGCGTGATATCACGCCAATAATAACAAAAACTTATTTTAGTTAAAACAACTGTATCTCAGTGTTGGATGGAGATACCGAAATAATTCCTAGAATCTCATAATGAGGACATTAATTACTGCTCTTTATTATTATTATAATTCAAGGTATCATAATAATGTATGTGCAATCATTACATATTTATTGGTGACGTATTGATTTGTAACAATATATATATATATATATTGTTACAAATCAATACGTCACCAATAAATATGTAATGATTGCACATACATTATTATGATACCTTGAATTATAATAATAATAAAGAGCAGTAATTAATGTCCTCATTATGAGATTCTAGGAATTATTTCGGTATCTCCATCCAACACTGAGATACAGTTGTTTTAACTAAAATAAGTTTTTGTTATTATTGGCGTGATATCACGCCGCTAATTCACGGCATAGGTCATGCGCTCCACATTCACGGAATGCTGACAATCTGATTTAAAATCGCATTGGGACAGATAGCAATAAAGTCTCATGCAGTCTAAGGAGATAGTCTGGATAAACCCATCCAGCTTCTTGATATCTAATAAAACCCACAGAACTGCTCAATTGTTTTAATTCCCAGGACGATTGCTGTTGAACCATCTTATTAGTATAACGCCGGAGCCAGACAGCTTCATTTGAATGGTCATTTCAATGATCATGTAGTGTGGCCAGGGACTTTGTGTAGCTGCGCAAAATTTGTAGTAGTTTGTAATCTTCTGGGACAAAAATGTACAAACAATTTGAGCTATATCTGGGTTCGATATAACAATAATCGTGATAGATGGTCCCGTACTTGTTTTTCATTTCAACTTTAACTAAAACCGTAAGGCATATAAAGAAATACATCCCACTAATATTATAAACGCGAAAGTTTGTACATATGGTTGTATGGATGTACGCTTGATGCTCTTTCACGGAAAAACTACTGAATGGATTTTTATAAAACTTTACAATAATATAGTTTATACATGAGAAAAACACATAGGCTATAAATCATAAAGATATTGTGTGACTTCTCCAAAATATAACGATAAATGGATAATGTAAGTAGGAGAAAATTCTGCCACCTGCGAGTTATTCTGGGATATCCTGCCAGATGTCCGGAGTAACCGGGTGCTTCATTTCATTGTATTATGAAGGTTATGATAAAGGTTTCATCAAAACCCGGACAATGCCTATCTTGAACGGGCAGAAAAATTAGTGAAAATTTAATATTTTTCAAAATTCGTCTATCTCTCTACTTCTCCGCGTTTACTTCCCCGTATCCCGCGATTTCGATGCGTGGGCTTCCTTTATCACTTAGGAGTACGAAAAATAGATAGTAGCTGATTTTTAGACCTACTGAATATGCATATCAAAATTTCATAAAAATCGTTTAAGCCTTTTCGGAGGACTATGGCAACTAACATCGGCACACGAGAATTTTGTATACAAGATGATGTATAGATTTACCTTAGAGAGGAAAGGGGAACCCTTGATGTGCTTATCGCCAAACCTGACCGAGATCTTGTATTCTCCAGGTGCTGTGGGGAGATAGGACACAGCGACAGTTCCGTCCTTGTTGTCATGACACGTTATCTGTGAAGCAAAAATATTTTTATTGACTATGTCCTGTGTATAACCTTGCCAAATTTCATCATTTTTCTTCAACCTTCCAACGGTTTCCGAGATTTCGTGGCGGCAAAGACGAACAATGAAGACTGAAGACGAACAATGAAGACTGAAGACGAACAATGAAGACTGAAGACGAACAATGAAGATCGAAGACGAACATTGAGGACTGAAGCCACTAAAGAACTGAGCAAAGATCCCTTTTTGCTCAGTGGATCCCTTTTTGCCCGAGATCTAGAACGAAGACCGAGAATCTGTAATAAAGACAGAGCACACGGGATTGAGACAGTGGATTCGATACTTAGACGAAGACGAGGTGGGAGGAATACTAAAAAGAGGGGGGATGAAGACCAGAAGAGCAGGCGGGACGAAGGTTCACAAGAGGAACCGAAATGAAGACCCAGAAGAGGAGGCGGGACGAAGACCAAAATATGAAGCGAGATGAAGACCGAAAGAGGAGGCTGGACGTAGACTTACAAGACGAAGCGGAACGAAGACCAGAAGAAGAGGTGGGACGTAGATTCACAAGAGGGGCTGGAATGAAGACCCAGAAAAGGAGGCGAAACGAAGACCAGAAGAGGAACGGGAACGAATACCCAGAAGAGGAGGCGAGACTGAGACTCGGAAGAGGAGGCGAGACGGAGACCCAGAAGAGGAGGCGAGACGGAGACCATAATTCATTAAATGTACTTTAGTTTCCAACTACACAGTAATGTTATCATTAATCACTCAATTCTCATCGATCAAGTGCCCACCAACGAAAATGTCGGAAATCCCAGGCCGTCCTATTAAATATCCTTACACCGTCAGTGCAAAGATAGCACAATTTCCATTGAAGTAATATATTCAAAACCAATGGATCTGGAGGTACTGGATGGTGGAAATCGCAGTTGCTGCTCCAGTGTTTTATAAAATCCATAAACTAGCAAACTCGCCAAAAAATGTTGCCAAGTGGGCTGAAATGAGGAAGAAAGAAGCGGCTGAGCACCACCACTAACATTCTTAATACTTGCAAAAACAACAGAATCGTTTTAAATAATTTATATTGTAAGCAATCAGAATGAAGGCCTTATCTGCTTAGAATCAAAACAGTACAGTTATGTTGTATGAAATTAAGTTACTGAACTGTTTTTCATTGCTGCACTTTTATTTTCATATAAATTTACCACAAAGGTTTAATGTCTCCCATTAAGTTTCATATAAAATATATACATTGGATCAAAGAGATACTGGCTGAAAATAAAAAGTGATCGAATAAATTCGAAAAATAAACAAATGGTTCGTATTCTATTCCATTGTAAAACTTTGATACAACATATTTAGCAAGAAAAGTTTAAAAAATATAAATAGACGAGATGCAGTTGAAAGAAAAGTAGATTACGGACCTTACTTAAATACTCAATATTTAATACATTCGTCCATTAATGACTCACTTTCCTTTCGGTGCAATAATCTACTGTTGATGTTACTTCAGTCTTGAACGAATCTATTACAAACACGTGAGCTGTATATAGAGAGATCCAGCAACGATAGGAACAAGCGCTAGATTGTGGAAATATATAGCTTTGGTCTCTTGATCGTAACGCACAACGCTGCGTTGTGCGGCATGCGGTGTTGAACACATAATTATTCTCAGATTAACGTTTAGAATGGTCTCTGGTTCCGTCGCTGTCTACACCAGCGCGGAAAGGCAAGCACGCTGCGTCTTGACTATTTCTATGATCTGAGGTCTTGACGCTTATCGCTGCTTTATGCGTTACAGCCAAGAGACCAAAGCTAAGAATGGTTATTTATTACCACTTACTGCTTACCTTGCAGATATACACGCGCTGCATTATGAAAGACTTTGAACTTCAATATTACGTTCATTATTATAATTGACGGTACCAATTTACCGTGTAGTTCACTTAGTATGTCCTTAACCCTAATTACTTATAAGACTAAAAGTTCGACTAAATATTCCACGACAAAGTAACTCACGTTCATGATAGTTATTAATTACAAATATAATTATTTAATTGGTAATCTTTGTGAGTGAAACACGAAAGGGCAGCCTTTGCCACGTTGTATTTTTTGTTAGATAATTTTTATTACTTGATTAATTTTTAATTAAGTTTACAATGTTAGTCTTAATAGGTTTGTTTTTCCGTTCCAACTAGCGACAAGTACCGAATAAAAAAATAAACTAGTACTATTATTTCTAACTCTTGCACAACTAGGCCGTGACCCACCGACCATACATCCCAAGCAAGGTCGTTGGTGTAACCTTAGAGGTTGCAATATAATACATCCAGAGTATTGTATATCAACCAGCGTATTGAGTTTTCCCAGTGTATTGTATTTTTCTAGTGTTTAATCCACAATTCGATTGTTCCCACGTAAATTGTCGTAACTCCAAACCGAAGGTGGAAAACCTTCAAAGTACAGCATTACAAATTTAATCTATTTTTGTATACAAATGTATATTCAATAATGATGAAAACATTATCGTATAGAAAATTATATTAAGTAGTGACGTTTATATTACAATTTTGTTGATCGTGATGCTCTACTGTAAAGCTGGAACATGGTGTGATTGCGACGATTTACGTGGGAGCTATCAAATTGCTTGTTTATTTTTAATCGATGTAAGAGAATTTAAAAGACCTTTTTCTTACGCAGCCAAGCAACTTTAAATGCCTAACAGAATTTAATATAATTAAACTTGATGTAATAAAAATGTATTAAAATATTGAAGTTATTTTTTTTTTTCAAGGAATGACATAGAAATAAAAAGAAAAATAGGTTTTAGTATTTAATATTTTAAATCTTATCCCCAAAATAGATACTCAAAAATTCATTTACTAAATACTTTCAAGCTATTTGTCTTTTTAAATATTTTTTAAACTATATTTTTCTATTAAATGCTATTGTTTCTTATTAATATTTCAATTTAAACGATGTAAACAAGTGCCAAAATTTAGGGAGCTTTTATGTAGGTGTCGATTCGATGTAGTACATAACTGAAATGATGTATTCGTACACATTGCTTCATACATGTTGTTACACGCATACATAATATATCAATACGGTCTCAATAAAGTGTATAAATGTATCAGTTTGTTTTATTTTTAATTATCAGTAGCAGACCCGGCAGACGTTGTCTTTCCTCAACTTTCACCCGTCTGCTATTAGCCAGTTAACTCTTCTTCCAATCTTATCCATAAAAACTGCCACTGTCACTCTTAGTTTCTCATTTACGAATGCTCAAATTTGAGAAAAAAAAAACGCGCCCGCAATGTTATATGAAATATCATTAATTTCGTGTTTTTTAAAATTCGAACATACATATCTACAAAAAAAATATTCAAAAAATGGCGGCACTATTATATATATTTTTATATTTTATAGCCTAGGGTATAAAATATAAAAAGTAAAAATTTGCACGTTCGTTTTACTATTATTTTTAATTTTACCTTTTGGGTTGTATGGCTGTGTTACCTTTGCCTTATGAAAACCGAACAAACATAATGTAACTTTTAATTATAAATAATTTTAATTTATTTCCTTGCACTTCGGCCGAAACGACTATGGCCTAACTCGTATTTTTAAAGTCGTTGCCTTCAGCTCGGACTTCAAACTCGTCCGACAATCAATAATGTATTATTACATGGCACATCAAGCTAAAGGCTTAGTACATCCGTCATTCATTTGAAGTATTCTAAAGTAGCTACCAAATATGCATTTTTATATAAATATTGCTAGCACGAATTAAATGAGAAGTAGCACGTATCGATTCCTCGACGTTACGACGTCGAAGTTGTGTTCAATGGAACCACAAAGTAAGTAAATTTATCGAGAACCTTAATATATAGAGAGAGAGAGCTAAACTTAAGATGTTATGTACAATATATCATATATTTTAAAATAAATTCTAGTTTTGTATAAAAGTTACCATTTCAGAATCAGCAGTGTACAGAAAACCGACTGGCTTATGATGCACTGAGTAAGTTTTATAAGTAAAAGGGTCTTTAAATAAAAATAAATAATGAAATTGAAAGAACGGAGACTTTGAACAATTTCTAGTCTAGTGGCTAGGTTTAGGAATTCTTTAAAACACAAACGGAAAATATATTCATTACGAGCCGCAACAAAAGAATAAACAGCAATAAAGCGGCTTAATACCCCACTGCTTTGAACTATTGTCGCATCCACCCCTAAAACGAGCTTCAAACTTAGTTGTAGTAGAAATAATCATACACAGTATTCCCAGTGAAAAGAGAATATATTTTAAAGGCACTCCTTTAAAAATTATTCTTGCTACAAAATAAAGGTCTAATTCCTTGTAAAGCATTGTTCTTTCTATAGCACAATTACTCGAAATAAATTAACGCCAGATAAGGTAAAATTAGTGACGCGTCCGAGAGCCGCAAGGAGATAGCCGGATATATTGGCGTTACTCTAAAAGCGAGGTATTTTCACCTGAAAGCCTTCTTTGAAAACAACTCCAACGAGTCTCAGCGGATCTTTTGTAGAACCAAGGCACTTTGTTTACAGTCGTTCTAACGCTTTTGTTCTTCGCCTCGATACCATGTTTTAATATTTCTGCTTTATATTCTATGATATCAAAAAGCTACGGATTTATAATGAATTCTCTTTACTCGAGACCGGGGGACGATATTACTTCATGATAAAACATCACCAACAATGTTATAATTTACAGAAAACACATACTTTAGATTTAAATTTAAAAAATCTTCCGAAATTTAAGAAAGGTAGTTCCAACATCAATAAATAAATAATAAATATATACAGGACTATATGACACACGGACGTCTGTTCCTAAGGTAGACAACTTAATGCCTGTAAAGTAAATAACACAAGCAGTTTGATCGACCAGTATGTGAAACCTGCTGGGGGTTTGATACCCGATTTGCCATTTAAGGTTGGCATTGACAATCCCAACAACGGAAACTGCCCCGCTGGATATATTCGTCGTGGGCCAGCGTGTGTGAAAAGTTTTAGGCATTAGGAAAATGGATGTTTTGTGTCCAATTAATTGTTGTTTACTTTGGTACCTGAGACTTGAAACCAAAACGGCGACAGCGAAAAAATTAATATTTTTGATAATAACTATTTTCGAACTGATGGGGCTTCGAGAGTACATTTTCGTCAGCAATTTTCAAATGCCGGCAACGTATCTGCGACACTTACGATGGTGGAGTCAGTGCCGTTTTTAGCACTACCAACGCTCTAGGCGAACTTTCCTCGAAGTTATACCTGAAATTCAATCCCATACGAAAGAGTAACCTAAGGAGGAATTGCATGAAATACTAAACTACTTTTCTTAAATCCGCGAATGAATATGAGTGAAAATCGGTGCAATGCTCCAACCCGAAAGCTACACCACCGAATCTGCCACCAAAGCACATCACTACACTGACTTTCCGATGAGCCTCAACGCACGTAACTTCTCACGGTCCTGTGCTGTTTCTTGCCGCTCTGTTGGCTCTGGCTTGAAGCGGGACAGGTTCTACTACACTTAGTCTTTCCAGCGATATCTGTCTGGTCTTCGACCATTCGGACGTCCCATGTACGCTCGCTTCACTGCACTTTCCGCTCCCATTCTTGCCACTTGACCGATCTAGCGTTGTTTCTCCTCTACTTTTCTATTCGTGACTGATATCACCACAGATTATGCAAATGTGAAGAAGGATGAAGTAAATAAAAGGAATTGAAAATAACCGGTAAAAAACTTATACTTTCCACGGGCACGAAGTGAACGGAGGTGCCTTTTCAAAGTTTGATTCTCATTTGAATAAAAGGAAAACCTTCTTTTTTCTTTATCTCCCGCCATTGTTTAGGCCTGTTCCCGGCTCTGTTAATGGAATTGCGATGTCAGTTTGTTTATAAAATGGGGAAATCCACTTATGTCCCCGACCTTATTTAATTGAGATTCCGCAGTGGGTGGGTTAAGTCAAATTTTATTTCTAGTCTGAAACGCAATCACGGATGAAAGAAATACGGATTTTATTAAGCGTTTTATTCATAGAGATAAAATAGAATACGTCAGAATAGCTCGCAGGTGGCAGATTTTTCTCCTACCTACTTGACATTTATCTTATATTTTGGTAAATTACACACGATATTATTATAATTTATAGCTTATCTGTTATTCTGATGTATAAACTATACTATTATAAAGTTTTATTAAAATCCATACAGTAGGTTTTCCGTGAAAGAGCATCAAACGTACATTCATACATCCACGTCTTCAAACTTTCGCGTTTATAATATTGTTAGGATGTAACTTTAGCGTTTTTGACAATTTAAATTTTTTTACCTGACGGGTACGTTGGTGCAGGACAACGCCTGTCGGGTTCCGGTATATACAAATACGCACGCACGCACGCGCGCGCACACACACACACACACACACACACACGCACACGCACACGCACACGCACACGCACATGCACACGCACACGCACACGCACACACACACGCACGCGCACACGCGCACACGCGCACAAATGTGTATGATTGTATTATGTAGATTTATATATAAATATAATAGTGCAAATTAATGTTTGTTTCAGGTTACTAATTTGTTGAATCTAAAGGCACAGTATAAAGCACTGACGGGCAGTGATTGGTCCCCAAAAGCGGTCCAAAATATACGTGAATTCCACGACGCTTTTGGGAAATTTTTTGCAAGTTTTATAAGTAGTTGAAAAAAGACCCCTTTCATTATATTTTTGAATAAATCCGTATAAGGAAGTAACATATTACATGAGCGAGTATTGTTGAAATGGGTTGAATGCACTCATTGTCATAAGTCTAGCGACTGCAGTTCTGAGAGATCACCGAACATTTTAGGCCTGCTTTCCGACATCCGCACGTTTTCGCCACAGTTTGTGTTATAAATGGCAAAAAATCGTTTTTCCAAAATGACTCTGAGGCCCTAGCACGAATATTTGGAACCATTCGAGTCGAAGATTCGACTTTGAAAATATTTGTGCTGGGCGCACATCGGACCCTCCAAAGTATCAGCATTTATTAAAAGCGTGACACGGTAAGGACTTGTATCCTGTGGGCCCAGCACGAATGTTTTCATCCTAAGTACTGTCGAATCCTCGAATTTGAAATGTACGAAATGTTCTTGCTAGGACCTCTGGTGCAGGTTCCGCTGTAGTTGGTTTTAATACACGAGCAGCCTGACAGTTGTACCTGTAATATAATTGCATCTGCCGAAGACGTTACCGCCAAATGTTTTCATATATTTTATACATTCCCGAACATATATATAAAGTTTCATGTAAATCGGTCCATTCATTCTTTTTTAATAATTAAAATAAAAAACCAAAAAGATGTCGGCATTTACAGTGTTCGGTCCCCTTAACACATTCAGTGCCCACAACCCACCTGTTGGGTTTTTTTGGAATTCATCCGTGTGCCCACAACCCACCTGTTGGGTCCTAACTATAGATAGCTATAGATGGGATAACGCTATGCCCAATACCCACCTGTCGGGTGCAAATTTTTTTGATCAAAATACGTACAAAGATAGGGTTGCGGAAAGTATTGTGGTTTATTTATTTTTATAATTTTTTTCAATAAGTATAATATTTCATTCTGTTTTAATACGTAGTTTGGAATAAAAAATTTTGTTAAATATTAGTAGATAAAAAGAAATAATGTAACTATTAACTATTGACTTTTTTAAATCTGTTTTCTAATAGTTTTACGTTTTTAACGGTTTTGTAATCTTTGGGTTTATTATTAATGGATTTTGTTCATTATGTATAAGTATACGCGCGCTTTCAATTTTTATTTTAAAAATACGCAGATACTGTAATTTATTATATTATTGGAGGGAAAGGATTGACATTTGAGATTGACGAATCCTGTTTTTCTCGTCGAAAGTATAATGTAGGACGAACCTATCCTCAGCAATGGATGTTTGGCGGGATCTGTCGTGAGACAAAAGAGTGTTTTTTGTACACAGTGCCCGATAGGACAAGAGCAACCTTGGAGGAGTGCATAAAAACATCAATTAGACCGGGTTCCATTATAATGTCTGACATGTGGAAGTCATATAGTGGGATAGAAGAAATAATTGGAAAGGATTACAGGCATTTTACTGTAAATCACTCCAAACATTTCGTGGACCAAGAAACCGGTGCTCACACTCAAAGAGTCTATGTGAGCGAAGGCCAAAAGGAGAAACAAAAAGGAATGTGGGACACATCGCTCTATGGTAGACTCCTATTTATGTGAGTACATGTGGAGGCAGAGAAACTCAAATGAAGACGTTTTTGATAAAACCCTTAAGGACATAGTAGAATTTTGGCCTCCAGAGGTACCTGGAGGAACTGATTAAAAGTATGATAATGTTTTTGGTTATGTGTAAAAAGTTTGTATTAAATAAATCATATTTCGCTGACCAGTTGGCTCTTTTTATTATTGGCATAAGTTTACGCCTGTAATTAAAGTTCCTGTTAGTAAATGCCAGAGATAAGGAAAATCACTCGACAAATGTCAAAATGTCTATTTCAAACTCTGATTACGATCTAGAAATAAAATAATCAATAACATAATTCAGCAGAAAGAGTCACTATTGTAAGATTCTAATTCATGAAATACAATTTTATAAAAAGATTGTTAAAAGAAATAAGGGTTCATAAAATTTCACTTTGACGTAAGACATAAAACTCACAAAACGTAATTTCTTGAAAAAAACACCGAATGACAGATGTATTAGGTATGAAAAGAAAGGTAATAACATCAGCAAGAACGTCCCAACATCAATTTCCAACGAAAAGGCCAATTTTCACAAGAATTGCATTGCATCTTCCAACATCCGAAACAAAACGAAGCATTTCCAATTGACAAAAATTCTCCAGTAGACGTTTTGGAATATGGACAACACGAATATCACCATCATTTGAAGATCCAAAAAGAGAATAAAAAGTTAATTTTGGGAATTTGAAGTTGCAAAACGTTTCACATTTGTTTATTTTCACGACGCCACTCATCAGCCAATTAGAGCACCGGATTTGCGAAATAGGTTCCAGATATAGTCTTTACGTCAACAACTCGAGTCTGTCCGTCTCGTCCAGGGTGGCAGTCTGTAATGATTCCTTTTGGCCACACATTTCGAGGAAGTTGATCATCACAAACTATTACCACATCACCAACCTTCAAAGGCTCGACCGTACGGAACCATTTCCCTCGCTTTGTCAACGTTGGTAAATATTCTTTCATCCAACGTTTCCATACTAGATCGGCGAGCCTCTGGGATCGTCGCCATGATCGTCTGAGTAAGTCATTGTCACTAAAGGAGTCCAAAGTTTGAGTCGTAAAATCAGTGATACCGCCAAAAATAAAATGATTAGGTGTTAGTGGTGGGTCGTCGTCATGGTCAATAGAAACGTCAGTCAATGGTCGGCTATTTACAAACATCTCAGTTTCAGTCAAAACAGTCGATAAAATCTGGTGTGTCGGAGTTTGGTCTTTTAAAGTCGATTTTAAAGCTGTCTTCACTGATCGGACCATTCTCTCCCAACATGCTCCATGATGGGGAGCATTGGGGCATATATACTTCCAGTTAATACGACGAACACTCAGAAATTGTCGAAGTCTATCATGGTCCAGCTGTTCTACAACAATACATATATTAATGTTTATATATAGGTATGAATGCATGTAATTTACATATATGTAAATTGAATATATAGATAGACAATGTAGATAGAATATAAGATTTAGTTTATAGACTCATTAGCGGATAAGTACAAACCTGCGTATAAGCCAATTTACTCTGCGAATATCAGAGGCATTCTTGTACATGCATATGGCTGTACAACTTGCATGTACATGATAAACATATTGTGTATATAAGTCTAGCTCATTATTTCCATTTATATATTAACATATTAAACTCATCTCTATATGGATAATTTAGTATAATTAGCAATAAACAAATCTTACTCTAACTGTACTAATTTCACAATGTTAGCAATTGCTAAGTGACAGGATATATATTTTTATTCTTACCATCTTAATTAACAGTTTAAACAAACAAGCTTTTTATTATTTTAATTAATTGAAAACAACTTTCAAGTATACAAAAATTGCTATTATTTTTTTTTTGACAGGGTAAGATTTGTATCAACTCACAACAAGGTTATCATAGGAACGACCATTACACTGATTGTATCATCAATATCTATTTATTACCACATATCATATATTATGTTATATGTGGGAATACGTTTGGACCGCGTGCGTACTGTACGAGCAGTTACGATTAGTCCTAAAGCAGACGGGTCGGGCTAGGTTAGGTGACGTGTGCATATGTGCAAGGAGGTTGACGGGTTTTAACCATCGCAAATATGCCGTGCAGAACTGTGCGCCCGTTGTTTGAGAGATTTAACAAGATGATATAAAAGATCACGAAGTTGTGTACAGGCCGAGCATACCAATGCGTTAAATCAAACTGTAGTGCACGACTTATGCGTGCACTCATACGTACATATGGCGTGGGCATATCTAATACTAATACGTATACTGACACACATCATCTAGTTTTCGTTACTAATTGATTCGATTCGAATATTTTAATGAAACAATAAACCCAGAACTAAAGCAGCTTGGGCTAAACGACAGTTCAGCTATCTGGGCCCGTATGTTTATAGATTATTAAATCGTAAAATAAGCCTAAATAAATTAAATAGATACCAACTAAAAAATTGTTTAAGAAATTTATTACACAATTACAATTATGACAATACGGAAGAAATATTTATACATACTCGTATCTAAAAATAACAATAAATAAAGTTAATATACGTAAAACATTTATATTTATTTATATACTTTAATACAAATCAAAGAATTAGAGTGCAAAAAATTTAAACCCCAAAAATTGTTCAGATGCGATATTGTCAAAGTGTCGTAATACTGTCATATTCATTTATTAAGTTAATTAAATTACGACGTGAAAAACAGACCTTTCAATTTTATTTATACGAATAGGTCCATTGTATAAATTAATTCAATTTACTCGTGCTATACTCAAAATAACGAATAGCCGAACCGACAGGCAAGAATGGGTTGTGTGAAAATTTGTTACAGCCCGCATGCAACATTCTGTCAGTGGAGGTTTTGCTAACCATCTGCTACACCGTGAAAAATTTTTAAATTGATAGTATTTTGAAACCAAAGCTTCATATTTTTGTTGTTTTCATGCCGTGAAACGCACACACACGCATACGCACACACACACGCACGCACGCGCGCTCACATACGCAAGCACCCACACAAACGCACGAACGTATAAATAATATTAAAATTGAAAACATACATAAACTGACTAAAAATTAAGCAAAACCGGTTTATATCAACGAAAACGGGGATGGTAAGTAAATAAATAATTATGTTTAAATGTTGCATTATAATTGTTTATTTACTTAAAATACGCAAACATTAACAATAGAACACGAATTTAAAATGGAAAATGAAAATAATTTTCAATTTGAATTCGCTAAACGATTTTTCGCGTGACGTGCTCTACAAGGATAATTTGATAAATTGGCTAGTCCAATTGTTCGCTAATTGCGTTATCATCATAATCCGCTGATGTATTAAACATTGGTCGTAAATCTATACTAATATATAAAGCTGACAAGTTTGTTTGTTTATTTGAACGCGCTAATCTCAGGAAATGCAGATCCGATTTGAGAAATTCTTTCGGTTTTAGATAGCCCGTTTATCAAGGGAGGCTATGGGCCATATTTTGTCACGGTAAATAAAATGTAATTTAATTTTTTTACCTAACTTTACGCGGACGAATTCGCGGGCATAGCTAGTTTTTACATAAAACTGCTAGAAAAAACACTTTGTTACATTGTAGAGTACATTTTATAAGTAAAATCTACGTCGTGAGCGAAACCAGTAATAAAAGCTAGTATAGGTTAAATAAATTAAATAAAAAAATTAGACTGATAAAGTTTGATGACATCAACTTAAATACCATGTACGTTTAATTAAAAATTCTGCGAGTTTACTTTTTATCTCACAACACACTTGAAGGAATTTGTATCTCCGAATGCCCTAGATCGCACGAAATACCGACAGAATCGTCTGAATTTTTCTCTTTGATCGCAATATAATTACAGAAAGATCCGTTAAAGAAGCGACAGTGGATTGTTGAAAAGAAAAGATTTTTTTTTAAATCTTTGTTTCCTTGTAATTACGTCACCAGCCACTCGTCCAGTTTCTTTTCTAGTAGCATAGTCTGCTTGACGTCATAAATCGCTCCAGACGAAGCTATTTTGAGCAAATGATATACTATTAGAGTGCCGAGAAGATGACGATTTACTCTTGCTTCGCGAACGCTTAAATTATATGCAGCAGAAAATACGGTCGTTGCACATAAAAAAAAAACAACCGTATTTGATGTTCGACCTCAATTATTATGCCGGAGCTTCATTTGAATGATCATTGCAATGATCAAGTAGGGTGACCGGGGACCGTGTAATTGCACAAAGTTTTTTAGTACTTTGTGGACTTCAAGGTTAAAAATGTACAAATACTTTACATTTAATAATATTTTCTTGAGAGGAGGTCGTGTAAGTAGCTCTTGCTAGGTGATAGATGGGTGACCCAGTCTAACAGTAGTTTATGTTTGATTTCCGACCTCCACCGCGTTTCGGAAGGCACGTTAAACAGTGGGACCCGATTTATGTCACTGAGTGATATTATTCGTGACGTTGTAGTGATCTTAGGGACTCTGGGGATGACGTCACACGACAGTCGGGCATGTTAACTCGCCCCACAGCCACATCCACTGCTACATGAGCAGACCCTGGCACTGACCATGATAACGCTAGGAAGAAGAAGAGTAATATTTTCTTATACCTTACCTAATTACATCTTAAACTTC
>JANCMC010015777.1:833226-864523 GCA_024363005.1 Charaxes varanes
GAAAGAGTTAAGATTACAGACTACAGTCTGACGTCATCCCTGGAACCCCACAATCTTTAAAATCTCACGACTAATATCACTCAGTGACATTAAACGAGACCCACTGTTTTAGTGCCTTCCGAGACACGGAGGAGGTCAGAAAGTTTGAAAACCAGTGTTAGAATAGATCACTCATTTATCACCCAGTCGCGGTAAGAGCTACTTAGCCTCGCGATGGACTCAAATTCTGACCACTGATTGACCTACGGCCTCCTCCATAAGTATAAACTCCGTCAGCACTTAGAAAAAGAATTTTATAGCATCATCAGCAGATAGACTGCCTGATGATGCTTCTGTGCCGAAGCGAAAGGTGAGTTGAGATACATCGAAGAGTCAGTGTAGTGCTATGCTTTGGTGGTGGCTTCGATGGTGTAGCTTTCGGGTTGCAGCATTGCACAGATTTTCCCTCATATTCATTCGGAGATTTAAGCAAAGTAGTTAAGTATTTCATAACTACAAAGTACTACAAAACTATGTGCAGCTACAGAAAGGCCACACTACGTGATCATTGAAACGATCATTCAAGTGAAGCTATGTCTGGCTCCGGCATTACGTTGGCAAAAAGTTTTAATTTAAATTGGGAAGTGAACCCAACGAGAAGTGTCGTTCACAGAGTATGTAACAATTTTATGACCGCAAGTTTGAGACTCCGAGCAAAGAGGTTCAAAGTTAAACCGCTTTATTACACGAATTTCCGCTAATTATCGCCGTGACACACTATGTGTTTATACATAAAATTAAAGCGTCAGTCTGTGGTTTTTAACTAACTGAACGTATAGGATCCATAGTTTTGTTTAAGTATTGTTTTAGTTTATTTATAATAAACCAGCAACTATGTGAATTCATTGATTTTGTTAAGTTCGGACGATTTTTATTTTTTTGTGCCGAACCCTAATAATTTAGCTAAAAATAAAATAGTCTTTATTACTCCTTGTAAATTCAGCTATCTACCAAAGAAAGTCCCGCCCAAATCGGTGAAGCCGTTTCGGAGATTACCGGGAATAAACAGATAGACCGACAGGCACACAGACAGACAAAAATGTTTCAACTTGCGCATTTGTTATAAGTAAGGTATTTATCTATATCTATACTTTTATACTAATATATAAAGCTGAAGAGTTCGTTTGTATGTTTGTTCGTTTGTTCACTTGAACGCGCTTATCTCAGGAACTACTCGTCCGATTTGAATAATTCTTCCAGTGCTAGATAGCCATTTTATAGAGGAAGGCTATAGGTTATCTATCTATCATCACGCAAACAATTCTCGCCAAATTTTACGCGGACAAAGTCGCGGGTTACAACTAGTAATAATAATAATAATAAACTATTTATTTGGTAAGCAACCCTAACACAGACATTAATAAACTAAAAATAACTAATCTAAAAACTTACAAATCTATATCACTAAATTAAATTACATATGGATTAATATTATAAATAAAAAAACAAATAAAAAGAGACTAGAAATTAAGGATTTTGCGTGTAGGATCTACTGTACCAAAAAGGAGTATCCTTCAGCATAAATATAGTAGACTAAATAGAGACAAAGAAATCGCAGATTTTTTGTAGCAAAGTAATCTAATATTGGCCTATAAAACAATTTTAAATTAGCTTAATGCTTAGTTCTGTTAGCTTGAACTTTAACCTACGAAAATCTGCCCACGTTACGCCCAAACAATCAAATTGTTCGCAACATCAACATATAATTTGAATTGCTTGTAAGCGATATTATTATCAAAAAGATTTACCCTCAATAATATTATTTAACTTTTCAACAATGTAAATATGTATATACAAGTATATTTAATGAAAAGAAATTGGCATCTATACTAATAAATAATTCTGAAAAATTCGTTTGTTAACTTGAACTCATTCGAGTTTTATCGTGAATTAAATCTATTCTAATGTAAAGCTGGAGTGTTTGTTTATTTACTTGCTTACGCGCTAATCAATAATTACTAAATAAAAAAACATTACTCATAACGAATATAATTCAAGCATTCTTTAAAACTTCAAACAGACGTTTTTATTTAAAAAAAAAAAACAATAATAAAATGGAAAACTAAGAAAACGGAATTATTTAAATAAGACAGTATATTCTTGAATAAGATAAGACGTGGAATGAAACATTATAAATTCTCTTTAATTTCTTCATGTAAGTTTCTACTACTAAAATTCGTCGGTTTTCATGTGAGATTTTGAAAGTTTGAATTACGACCGTTATTAATTCAATTTTTCTAATTTACTTACGCCAAAATTTATTGCCCATATCCTCTGCAAATAAAAAACGTAATATGCGGTGAATTTAATTTAAATAATATCTTTGATGTTTCCATTAGTTACACACATACATTTATTTTCTCAGCAAAACTTTTCCTAACTAGGAAATGTTAGAAAAAGTTAAATAACATTTATGCATGAAATACTAGGACTTAGTAGATGGGTTCTATAAAGGTTATTCGTAAAGTCACTTTACAAAACTGTTATTCATAAAGTCACTTTCCGAATAACCTTTGTAGAGTCTACCTTCTGATGATGCTTCGGTGTTGATATAATTCCCAATGAAGGTCTAGACATAAGGATTATTTTTGTTCCGTTAAATGCTATTAACTCGTCAATAAATAAATTATTAAAATATAGTCGTTAATAAATACTTAAGCAAATTGTAATGACTGTAATAAAAGTTATTGTGTGTCACACTCGTCGTTGATGTTTTAACGGTACTTTAATAATAAAAGATAAAGTTTAATAAATTATATTTTTTTTTTAAGAAAACTTTAATAAATAAAAATTATAAGAGTGTTATAATAACACCATAATTATATAATGAATGATAATAACCTTATATTCCGCTGGTTGGACTATAAAGGCGCAATTAAGACAATTTCGTTTAAATGGGTTTGTTTTGCACAAACTGCATATTTATATTTATTTATTGATAATCCTATAGCCGTAAAAAGGGAGGCCTATGCCCAGCAGTGGGCAAATAAGGGCCGAGAAAGAAGAAAAAGAATCCTAGAGCGTTTATACAAAATAACAAAGTATATAGAAAGTAATTTTTTAATAATGTATTTTTCGAATTAGTTTTTTAAATTTCTTTATTAATTAATAGGCATCTGGGGCCCACATACATTACAATTTATAATATTAATCGCACGCTTAATTATAAACTGAGCGATTAAATTTTAAATCTAAAGTGATTTAATGATACAGACAGCTTCGTTTCGACGTCCTCTATCAGCCGATCTAAGAATTATTCCGATATCTCCATCCAACGCTGAGATACAGCTATTTTTGTCTTTTTAACTAAGAAAAGTTTTTTGAGTTTAAAAGACAAACAAATAATAAAATAACATTTCAATATCCATTAACTATTATTAAAATACTATAATTTGTTACTATAATGCTTTTTTTAAGCGGAATATGTCGAAAATGACAACCCGTTTTTTCGCGATTTCCCAAAAGGAAGCTTTTTAGAGTTAGGTCACTTTAAGCGAGCTAATACAATATTTTTTATGACGGTTATATGATTTTTTATGCGTTATAATAGCACACTGAAATATCTGTTTATGTCGGGATCATAAATTTTTACGAGATTTAGCTAGCGGAAAGTTTGATGGGGGAGTTTAAAATTAATTTAATTTCTTCACTATGTTAAGTAAATTGCAGATAATTATCGTGTTTTAATTAGATTGAATACAGACGGTAGTGCTAAGTCATTTTCGTTTTAATGTTGGTAAGTTGAAGAGAGATAGTACAACGAGATTTCTGGTTGCGAATGTTTGTAGACGCGAGTGAATACTATGGTATTCGAAATTTTCTATAGGTTATAGTGAATGCTCATATGAGGTAGATTGTACACTATGAAATCTATACTAATATATAAAGCTGAATAGTTTGTGTGTTTGTTTTTCTGGGACGCGCTAATCTCCGGGACTAGTGGTCCGATTTGAAAAATTCTTTTATTGTTAGATAGCCCATTTATCGAGGAAGACTATAGGCTATATATTATCACTCTAAATTTTTTTACCTATTTTGACGCGGCCGAAGGCGCGGGCACAGCTAGTATGCTTTAATATTGTTGTATTAATAGAAAATGAGTATTTAAATTTCACTCATATTATCCCATAAAGACATTCTAAAATGTTTTTATGAGAGTGAATATTTCTTATAATGTACATTTTTATAGTTTCTATTTTAGTATTCTAATATTTGACAAAAAGCTAAATAAATAAACGCAAAACTAAATAAATAAATCCCACGACGGAATATCACTCATTAAACTGTCAACAACAACTTCGAGACAATAAAATGCATTTTTGGGAAAAGTAACCAAACTGCACAATTCGAGTTTGTGCATGTATGTGAATTATGATGAGCGAAGTTTCAGCTTTATTTTAAATGTAATTTAAAAATTTATTTACCTTTTTGAAAAAATTTTTTTTTTACAAACTTTGTTTTATTAAGGCGGCTCCACCAGGCCAATTTATACCTATAAATATATATATTTCGAAAGAAAAGATATCTTTTTACGAATAAAATAAAATCTTAATTGCATTGTATTCGTAAAAACACGTTTTGAAAGCTAGATAAGGCATATTTACGAAGTAAGTTAGGGGTTTTCAAGGAGTTTTTATGTGGTAATATTTTCAATAAGATAATATTGTAAATCATAGCTTCAAATTTAATTAACGTGATATTTATAAAAAAGACAAGCGGACTCGGCAGACGCTGTCTTGCCCGAACGTTAGGTTACTTACAACTTCCGACATTCTATTATCCTATAATATTATCCTTGTTCCCGTTCCATAATGGTTCACTATTTTGGCGTTAATGGCTTAAACGATATAAGCATTACAGTTGTTTTTATTTAATAGTGTGACTATTTATATTTCGGTCACCAAACATTGTAGTCTATATATTAATAAGTGAAGCAAAAACTTTCTTTATTTCTTGCAAATAATAAAGAAAATGCCAGTTATTTGGGTGTCTATACATAATCTATACCAATATATAAAGCTGAAGAGTTTGTTTGCTTGAACTCGCTAATCTCACGAACTACTGGTCCAATTTGAAAAATTCTTTCAGTGTTAGATAGGCCATTTATTGAGAAAAGCTATAGGCTATATGCATTTATATGATCACGATCATTAATACGAGCGGAGAACCAATAAAGAATGTTTCAAAATCAGTCTCTTTTTCCCTTTTAAGAATTACCGCTGCTTGTGCTGCGTAAACAGCTAATGTCTCACGAAAATCAAATATGACAGAATTGTACCAATTTAGAAGTTCTAAATAAAAGCCCGTAACAGCATATGTTTATATTTTAAGGTTGGCTCATAATAACTTTTTATGCTAACCAAATTTGTTCTAAAATAAGGCATTATGTGAAAGAAAGAAAGAAACATTTATTTGCTACATCACACTATACTAATAACATTATAATTTATTTAACAATACTTAAGCAAGACAATAATATATAGTGTGATGCCCCAAAAGGGCATGACTTCTCAGCGATGTTTGGAAGTGAGTGTACAGGTATGTTAAATGATATGTGTAATCTACACATTGAAGGTGGTCGAATATTTTCCTATGCGGACGACACTGCGATAGTCTTTAGTGGCACTTCATGGACATCTGTAAAAAGACAGGCGGAAAGCGGTCTAGCTAAAATTCATCACTGGCTATCAAAAAATCTACTTACCTTAAACATTGATAAAACCAATTATATAACCTTTACGATAAATAGTAGAACACAACCGCATAGTAACTTCGAAATTAAAATACATAAATGCAAAGACTTTAATTTAAATTGTGATTGTGCCCCTTTGAACAAAGCATCGTCCATAAAGTATCTGGGTGTTATGTTGGACCATCGACTGTCTTGGCATACCCAAATAGAACACGCAAATTCCAGAATACGAAAACTTACCTGGATTTTTAAATCATTAAGATTCGTCGCTACTAAAAAAGTCCTACGGCAAATTTACGTATCCTTAGTCCAGTCTATAATAGGCTACTGTATTCCAGTTTGGGGTGGTTCTTCCAAAGGAAAGTTTCTGGAAGTGGAGAGAAGCCAGAGGTCTTTATTGAAAGTTATGCTCTTCAAACCCTTTAGATTTTCTACTGAAGAACTCTATAAAAGTATCAAACGATTTACACACACATGTATTGGAGGATGTCAAAGCTTAATCGTGACAACCGTATGTTATATTAATTGTCAAATTTTATTTTTCTGTGAATAGAACTATATATGTGCACATAACTATGAAAGTGGTCTAAGTCGTGTATTTCTTGTTTCGAGATATTTAATGAATCGCATTTGAATCAATTAAAAGAATATTTACATTATACGACATTTTTTAATTTATGATTTCATTAGTCTTGATTAATGGAAATTTATTATAGATATAAAATTTTGTGTGAATCTCATAGGAAAATGTTGTTTTTAAAGCTTGAATTGACTTAGACCATTTTCATAATTATGGGCACATATGTCGTTGTAGGCCAAAGGGTTTGTGGGCAAATTTCAATCAGCCGGCGACCTCTAGTAAATATTATTCCATCCATTTACCAGGAATGCATGGAACCAATCGACATAGACCGGTGCCTCAGCACCGTCACGCTGATGGACATCGAGTGCTACGACACGTTCGTCAAGGCGCCCCCTAATTTCTATTTCAGCAAATTCTTGAATAGGATGTTGAATTGGATTAGAAATTAATTTATTAAGATTTATCCCAAATGTGTGTTTTATGCTAATTTGTGCTGTTTATAAGCGGTTTTGATTTACTTACGCCGGTTCGCCGCTTGTAACCATTCCTGACGGTAAATTTATGTATTTCTTGTCGCTACTGTCTTGGGTGTGTGTGGGTGTATATGTTATGGATTGAAGCTTTAGACATTTGCATTTATAAATCTTGTTTCTAATAATTAAAAAGTACTTAAATGGATTATGGTTTTTTATCGAGTGAGGTTTTGGCACAAGCTTAATGGATTTTTAAATAACGATAATGATAAAATTGCGACATTTTTAGATCAGCGACACTTAAATCTATCACTTTAGCAACGTTATAAGGATAGATTAGATAGATAGATATAAGGTGACAAGTTCGACTATGAACTTTGCAGTCACACTTTACTCCATAAGCTATTAAGTTCGACTTCAATTTTAGCAGTCACACTTTAATCTATAAGCTGCTAAGTTTGGCTTCCAACTTTGCAGTCACACTTTACTCTATAAGCTACTAAGTTTGACTTCAATCTTTGCAGTCACACTTTACTCTATAAGCTACTAAGTTTGACTTCAATCTTTGCAGTCACACTTTACTCTATAAGCTACAATTTGATACGAATTAAAACTTTTGATATCTTTTGTTTTAACTGTCGCATTTCTATTTACTATCCTATTAAACTTTTCTTTTTTTCTGGAAGGTTTGTGATCTATGTAAAGGCCTCCCTTTATTGAGCGGGACAATTGAATTCGACTCTTTCGGCTTTTGTCCAAAATACTTTCGACGTATTTGAAATCAAATGTACGTCTCATCTACTAAAAATAAAGAAGATTTCTTCTAATTCATGTTCGATTCTTGTGTGATTAGATAAACAAACATCATCACCTAATTTTGGTCACCAAATATTGGCCTTCTGTAGCATAGAACTTTTATGAAAGTTTCGTATTATTTATCTAATGGCAACAAAAATATCCTCCGAGTCGTCATAATAATAAATAAATAAAAAATAAATATATACAGGACTATATGATACACGGACGTCTGTTCTTAAGGTAGACAATTTAATGCCAGTGTTATAGGTAACAGACGCCTGTTATACACAAATATTTTTTTGTAGAAATATATAAGTAAGTACATACATATAAGTAATACACCCAGACTTGAGCGGGAACCGAACCTACGACCCCCGGAGCCGAAGCAGGGTCAGTTCCTTCCTCTGCAACGCGATGGACCCGGCACCCGCACGGTGAATTCATGGAATGCTAAGAAATTCGTCTCGTCTCATATTTTGTTCATTTTACTTTCACTCGCAGACGTTGCAAGTTGTAACATAGGCTACCTTAGTTTTAGAAAACTAATCAGGGTTCTGCATATAAACCCCTTAAAAAGTAATAAAATCACGTTATTCACGCAAAGTCGCGGGGTACAGCTACTATCATAATAAGGTTATGCAAATTACACGTGATTTTTTTTTATAGTGAAACATTATAAATAATTTTAATAAGTAAAAAAAGCTGTTTGTCTTTTTTAGGTCCAAGGAAGGAAGAAAAAAGTAAAAGCAAGTCATTCAACTGTTTAAAATAACTTTATTTTTATAAGTCGTTTAACATAAAACTAGTGATAAAAATAGAAATGCTGTTATCCTTTAAAAATAAATTAAACGTATGCCTCCAGATTTCGGTTCAAACTATGTACAAAATATACACTTTGATTCTTGTAATCGTGTTTTATTGTAGTCTGATTGGTGGGCTCACTTGTATCTATAATCGTCCAAAGATGCATTTCTTTAATGTATATTATTCTATATATGTATATATAAATCAATCGTTGTTCTTTTTTTTTTAATTAGCCCAGAGTGTTCCACTGCTGGGCATAGACCTCCTCTTTTTCAGTCAATTTTCCTCTTACTTGGGTCAATTTAAACCACAACATCCCCGTTCGTTAGTCACGCTAAAATTCGATAAAAGCTGCCGTTTTAAATTCTAGTTGTAACCACGGAAATCCAATCACGGATTTCACGGAAAGTTTAAAAGAAATGAAAGAAAAATTTAAAAAAAATGCAGATACTTCAGAATATATATGACGTTTGATTAATGTGCCATGTAAAATTGTTTTTTTATAAAACATTCAGTCAATGTCGCGTTTTTGAAAAAAAAAAAACAAAGATTAGTTAATTGGCTAATAGGGGCAAGGCAGCGTTTGTAGAGTCCGTTAATACAAGATAAAACTTTGTCTTATATACTATTCAATATTTAAACAGTTTAATGAAAAATATCGGGTCAACCCTAGTTTCAGTTACTATATTTTTTTAAACAGACTTATTTTGGATATCATTTTTAAAAAAAATGGGTCTAGCCAATTAATATTCTTTATGACATACAGCGGATAAAATATATTATAATTCGTAATTATGCTCATAAAACAACCAGTTTTTATGTAACAAAGTTACTTTGATAGAGTACATACTAAGTCTGGTTCCTCTTTTTTAATCAGCTTCAAAAAAGGAGGTTCTTTTTTGTTTGGTAGACCAAATTTGGCCATACCATACCATTTATACTCATATAAATATTATTGCATTCGGTCAAACGTGGAATCAATAAAAGTCTAAAAATTGCGAACCACATATTGCCGTACACACGATAAATAGTTGCGATATAACTGTACAGTTAAGTCGTTGCGAAAAAACTATGCAGTTTAATTGGTGCGAAAAAACTGTACAGAATTTTCGCAATGATTTATCTAAACGTGCGTAGCGGCTATTTAATTTTTTATTAGGTCGTAGGGTTTCTTGATGGCGGATTTCTTTTTATTTAAAAATTATTAATTACATTTATCAATGTCATCTCTGAACGATATTTGGGTTAATTTTTTTATTATTATATTAGTCTATACCTATAGTACAAACTTGTTGATAAAACTAGGTTATATCGTTTGAACAACGTGTATATAACCGAAGGTTATTCCGTGGAATCTTATGGTTTTTCAGAGTATTCAAATAACCATCAATTCTAGCAAACATTATACAAGAATACATAACAGAATTTTCAGCGGAAATTGCAAGTATTATTGCTTCTTGTAAAGAAAATATTTATATTCTGTTACTCGATTTGATTAAATATGGAAAATAATGATTTTCCATATGTTAAAATATTAGTAAACAATTCGTAAGCGATGCGTTTGCATCACTTGATTTATGTCATAAGTATACTTTTTAAAGATACGCGGAATATAAACAGAAATTATATTTGGTAGATAAAAAAAGTAAAATGAGTATTTATCACACATTAAAATCTAGTTTCATATAAAACTAAGCCTGATTTTACAAATATTCATTGCTTGTTATTAAATATTAAACAATAAGAATAAACTTGAGTAAAAATAAACTAGTTAAAACCACAAATCTATTGCATATGGACATCGATTTTGTAAATAACCTTGTTTACAACAAAATTCAGCGCATCTTTGTTAAATATTATATAATACCCACTTGATATTTTGCTTAAATAGAACATGGCAAATGAGTCCTTACTTGTTAAAATAAATTGGAACAATATTTACATTAAATTAAATACCACAATTTACAGATAACAATAATATTATTAATGCATAATATAATGTGAGTTTACGGTTTTCAACTGATATACGGGAAAATAATCAGTATTGTCTTCATATGTAATTTATATTTTATAAAATGTATCATTAAATACTGTTTTAGGACACAAAAAAATATAATATTTATTAGGTTTAAATAGTAATTTTAAAGTCGATGTAGTCCTGGCATTTTTAAAGCACTGAAATGAACTTATATTTTATTTTTAACTTCAATCATTTATGGTATAAAAAATATACTTTTAATAAACAATATTATAATGGAAGTAGCCTTTTTATTGTCATGTGCATTGTTACAAAATACATTATGTCATGTCAACTAACTGTATTTTAAATACATAAATCACAAACAATAGAACATAATATTCTTATGGAGTATTGTTTGCTTATAATTTATATTAAGTGGAGTTGGCATTATAGTATTCTGTAACGGTGCAGTATTGACGCAGACCACTCAAAATTTTATCTCCATTTCGTGTCTAAAAAGACATGTATCCAGGACACTTAAAATATTTATAAAAAAATTCTCCATTTGGTGTATTACATTCTACTCTGTATTTGACAGTTCTATCATGGAGACTTTAATAAGGAGCAACATCTTTCGGAGAAAAGTTGAAAAAGTGTCCAGGAGTATACAGTAAATAACACTATGAATGTAGAAATACTAGATACATTGACCAATGACCTTCCAAAAGGCGCGGAATGGTATGAATATAGCAATGAATTGACCTTTAGAAATCTGATGCTTATGTGGCGCCCTCTTATTTACGCGTTTCGACGGACGTTTTTAATTTACAGAGAAGTTACTCCTTATGAAAGCCTTCATGATTTCTGTGTTACAATCAGCTGTCTTAATACATTATGGTGTGGTTGACCTAGATGTAAGGCTAATTTCCACCGGTGCATTACAGTGTATTTTTTCACTATACAGTCTGTCTAATTGATATAAGGGCTCATCCATAAATGACGTCACACGAATTTTAAGATTTTTTAACTTCCCCCGTCCTTGTCAAAGGTCACATTTTCAAAATACTCTACCCCTTGATGTGACTTCACATATTTTTATTGCTTTTAATTTTGACATGTGACATCACATCGCTTTTGAGCATCAGCCCTTGACCGTTGTCACACAATGTCACATTTTTGTGATACAAACCCCACCCCCTACCCTATCTAACGTGTTACATAATTTATGAATGATACCTGTCCTATTGCTGGAATAAATCCAACTTGGCTATACAAAATATCTGGCATGTTCGCATATAGGAATTTAGCTGATACCTGCACTTGGGACCTACAATTATTATAGGTGTGGGATCCTCACAAAAAAGAGCCAAATCTTTGACATGGCTACCTGTATACTCGTAATGAGAAATATTTTTCTTTAAATAAACTAAGTTTTAATTTGTCTGCAACATGCGGTTCGAATGGATATTGTACGCGTCAGCGGTATCAGAATTGATGATATTTAGCATTATTTTTAAAATCAGTATCGATGCTATCATATTTTCTGATACGATATATTAAAAGAGGTTTTTAACTTTTTAACTGAAACTGAAAAAGGAAGTCAACTAATATTATACTATTAAAAGTGTACTATCCCAATGTATGCAGTATATAAAAATATGTTTAATTTTTGTTTGTTCCAAAACTAAATATGTAAGGCCTTATTGGTATTTCCATAGTTTAATCCTGCTCTCCTAATTAACGCTCCCAATTGTTCAACCAGAATCATAGACTATATCCATAATTTTGGCGACCTCTCTAATCTTATATCCGTCTTGTTAAGTTACTCTTTAATGTATAATTTATGCTTCCGTTACAATAGTAGGTAATATTTTAAAATGGATGATGCTTTTATCAAAGCAAGCTAGGCTTCCGAGCTTTTATAATACGATACAAGTGTTTGAAAATCGTCTTATAGCCACCACACATGTATTGATAAATTGTTGCGATAAAACTGTGCATTTAAATAGATCGTTCCTAGGGCTCCACGAAGAAATGCAGAAATGAGCGATCGCCATTCGAAGTCGTCGATAAAACTGTGCAGTTTAATCGACAACGATATTTTATACACACGTATCGATAAAACTGTGCAGTTTAAACGGCACAGTTTTCGCAACGATTTATCGATACATTTATGGCGGCCATTAGAATAATGTTTTGTTTATTTGCACTGTTCAAAACTATTTGTTCTACTGTGTAAAAGTATTATAAAGTATTATACTTTGTGGTGGTTAATGATAGTAATTGAATGAAGGGGGCATTGAATTATAAATTTGGGTAAAATAATCTGTATAAAAGTATATAACTTTTGCCTTCTTACTGATTTTTATATAGATACTCTCGCCATGTATTGCCTAATTTTAGATTTGACATGTATAATTTTAGCTTAATTTTGACATTATTATCTGGTGAATTATTTTATATTATAGGTGATTTAATTATATATTAACTATGTTGACTTACAATAAATATTGCACGCCTATAATACAATACAATACACTGGACCTATGTATTGTATTGTATTATAATTTCAGACAGACACAACAGACAGACAGAAATGTTTTAGTCATACAAATCTTGTGCTGAAAATTATGAACACGAGCAGCCATTTTAATAATGGTTTTCAAATATCCGACCTCCTCCTTATTTCGGAAAACACGTAAAAGAGTGGATCCCGATTAATGTCACTGAGTGGTAGTAGTCGTGAGATTGTGGGGATTCTGGGGATGACATCAGACGGCAGTCGGTCACGCCTAGGTAGAAGAAGAATTAATGGTTTTCAAATATCCGATCTCCTCCTTATTTCGGAAAACACGTAAAAGAGTGGATCCCGATTAATGTCACTGAGTGGTACTAGTCGTGAGATTGTGGGGATTCTGGGGATGGCATCAGACGGCAGTCGGTCACGCCTAGGTAGAAGAAGAATTAATGGTTTTCAAATATCCGATCTCCTCCTTATTTCGATTAAATGCACTCTTGAAAAATCAGTCATAAAAAAATGTAACAACGCTCCTAATACTAAAGCAATGCGGAACAAAGTAGCAATTTTCATTAAGAGATGTTTAAAAAAACCAAAAAAGATCACAAAAAGTTCGACTACACAGAGCCTTACACAGTACAGCATCTAATAGATAATAATGCTTCTCTTTACAAAAGAGGCGAAATACTGAAAAATTGTTCGTGATTTTCTTCTCGCATAATATTTTCATATCGACTTTGTATCAGACCATTTTTTACAGCATTATATATTGTTAAAGCCAACAATGAAGTGGTATTAAATAGGACTTACGTGCCCGCGGTGTTTTCTTCCTGTACAATAGAAATTACCAGCTCTGTAGCTTTTACTAAGGTATCCTTTACTACATAATGTCATATTAAAAATGATAATAAACGATAAAAGTGTCCGATTATGATTTTCATTATCGCGAATTTTAGATAGTAACAACTTCTCAAGCAGCACTTTTTAAAATGTGCGTGTGTTTGTTTATCTTTTTGCCTTGATAATCTCATTGATCGAGCTTTAGATCTTTTCTTTTTATTCTTTCTTTAATCTTTTTTTTTTCGTTTTTATTAGACGTTCGCTAAGAACGGACTTAAGACAGGGCTGGATGAAGGAGGTGTAAGAGCTCTAGCAAGTTTAAATATAAAAGTACTTCATTTGTTGGAACATACTTGAAATTTGACAGAGGTAGTTACCTCGGTAGATAGTAGGTTGGTCGTTTACTAAAAATTGAATTTATTAAAATTGCAAACAATATCACCTAACTTTACGTGTATAAAGACGCTGTTAGCAACTAGTGTCCTATAATTAATACAAATAAATTTATCATATTGTGTACTTCCAAAATCAAATTAATGAAATAACTATTACCCAACAGAAATAAAACCTGTACTCTTACCTTGTCTAAAACATGTTTCTGAATAAGACCATCTGATCCAATATAAAATGTAGAAAACCCATCGTACCACCTATACAAAAAATATAATTATACATATAGCTGATAAGTAAAGATCTTAATTATTTTCAAATACTGTAACACAATATTAAATCAACAACATATTATTCAATAAAATACCAATTAATAATATTATGAAGAATTCTAAGAAATATAAGTAATAATTTTCCCAAATATTTATAATCCTTACACATATTTCCCTATAAAGTATATACAAGCTTTGCTGAATTTGTGAAGTTTTAATTTTAATAAACAAACTTGTTTTTTCATAAAATAAAGCGCAAAACAGCAGGCGATTCACCTAAGTGGCTACCGATGACCAATCTTAAACCTCTCGTAAAACCTCTCTAAAACCTCTCTAAAACCTCTGGTATTGCCAACTGCAATACCAGAGAGCTAGCAGACGTGTTGCCAACCTTTGAAGAATGAGTACACCCTATTTTTGAAAGTCTATGTCGCATTGAACCGGAAACACCAAAGCTGGTAACTGATTCCACAGATATTCTTTTTGGATGTCGTAAATATCCGTACCCCTCATTATAGTCTTTCCTCTTAGAATTTCTTTCAACTGCCAGTAAAAAATCATCATCATCAATATTTCCCACTCAAATACCGATACCAAAAGAAGAAATTATTTAAGTCGAACTAACAGTACCTGACGTATAAACATCTCAGAAAAAGGAAAAGTTTAACTCCAAGAAGTCGGAAGAAGAACTTTTTGATATTAACCCATTAACCCTTTTAATTTCTTACAAAGTATCAATTATAAAATTCCGAAAGAAGTCTTTCCATAAGTCCATCTTCTGTGTATGTGTTTTCAGTGAGTTCTCGGAAGGTTTAGATTCACAATTTTAACTGTGTAGTTAACGCTACGATACGATGCGATATTTCCCTTTTTGAACAGTGATGTAGGACGGTGTCCGCAACTCCTAACACTTATGGCAACCCTACACATCAGTAAAAATTTACTACTATGCTAACAATATTACTATTTGGTTCCATTTTCCGTAGAGTTCTGTGGAGAAGCTTTTCCCATTCAGATTAAGAAATCTAGTTATTCTTCTTCTCATAATGAATGGCAGTACAGTTAAATGGCACTAATTTATACTAAAAATAAAATATAATATTAACAAAGAAAAGCCAATTCGAAACTGTTACGACTGAAAAAAAAATTATGGGTTAGCACTAGCTTTCAAATGAAAAGAGAATCATCAAAATCGGTTCAGCCAGTCGAAAGTTCTAAGCTAATAACATTAAAAAATTCGGTCAAATTGGAAACCTCTTACTTTTTTTAAGTTGGTTAAGATTAATAAAAAATATCGCTCGTGACCTCAGGCTACCTCATTTAATATGATGACTCTCAAAAAGTTCAATTTATATTTTTCTTTTAGTAATGAAATTTTTTTTTTTATTAAAAGTTGTAACTCAAATGAGTTACTGTAACCAATATGTAATCAAATGGAAACTTAAAAACAATTTATATTTTTATATTTACATTTAGGAATTCATAGTTACACTATTTGAATTAAGTTACATTATTCTTTCAGTATCCGCCTTACAACTATGGACCGGTAAAATTTCATTATTGTTATGTAGAATACAATAAGGAGTAACATATCTTATGGGAGAAAAGTTAAAAGTGTCCAACATTATAGAATAGATATTAGTTCAAAAACCCTCCAGAATGGCGCTAGTGTAGACAAATGATCTGGTATGAGTGTAGCAATAGAAGATGGCCTTTATTATTTACCATGTGACTGATGTGGCACCTCCTTATTTTCGTAATTCGACGGACATTTTTAATATACAGAGATCTTACTCCTTTAAGTAGTCTCCATGATTATTATTAATATTTGGGTGTTGCCACTCTGCGTAAATAGCTACAATTACTAACATAATTTTAAATATTAACCACTAAACTACCTCTATTATTTTCTTTGTCATTTTTTTGTGTTGACAATAAGGCATGCAGTTTTTACATACACAAACAAGAATTATAAAACTAGCGTTGATAAAGATGGCATTTAAAGTAAAACGCCCACCGTTTCAAAACCCGTATTACTGCTTTCGATTTTATTTCCATAACAGACGTAAGATTTACTTTTACAAGGCCTATAAGGGCCTTAGAATTACGTAATTAATTAATTAAATTTCTCTAACGTATCTAATTTCAAATGTATTTTTGTATAACAGATACAATAATACTAGATAAGCATTTATAACAAGGAATATCAAACTATATAATTATGAAATTGTTTTTATCTTCGTAAAAGATTTTGCAAAACAGCTCATCTGAGTCTGATTTTAATTGTATGTTGAAGTGATTCTTTGAGCTAAAAATGGCCAAGAGCGTGTTAAGACACGCTTATACAGAAGGGTTCCGTATCTGATACGCTATAAACGTATTTGTTAAATAATTTCAGAACTTGTCTGATTTCGTTCAAATTAATTTTCATAACGAGTTTTTAACATGTTCTATCAACATGGAAAATTTCAAGTCTCTAAGTCTAATAGTTTGGAAATGCTAGGGGGGACCACCTTACGGGCAGACAGACGGACAGACAGAGCGTAATTATAAAGGTTTCTTCGGTAGTACTACAGGGCGCCGGTAGGCACTTCGGTGCCTGCTGCCTGCTCGTCTGCCCCCTTGTAACATAAAAAAAATATATATATATATAACAAGCATAGCGTCTTCATAACTTTTCTTAAGATCATTTAAAAATTATATCTTGTAAAAGCTAGTATGAATAACACAACCTTTACAGTGACTTAATAACAGCTTTTTAAGTTTTTCGCAACGCATTTACGAATAATAAACGTCTTTGATATTCATCGCTAGAACAAACCTCTTAAAGTATCTTCTGAATATTAAAATAACTAAAATCAGATTTATTTAAGTGATATTTCTCTTACACTAGACAAAATAATGCTGTTATCTTTACATAAGAGTTCATTTATAAAATGAGTTATATAATATGTAATTACTCCACAATACGTAATAGAATAACGTCACGAATCATATCACTTTATTGCACACAGAGTTCAAGTACAGTTCATTACTCGTTTGATACTAGACGTGCTGATAAAATATTTTCTCATTCAAGAAAATTCAAATTACTTTACATAAATACATGGAACAAGCTGAAGAAAATTTGTACAGTGGTGTAACCTGAAAGGTTCAACAACTTATAACATTGCACCTATAATACAGGCATTAAGTTGTCTACCTTAGGAACAGACGTCCGTGTGTCATATAGTCCTGTATATATTTATTATTTATTAATTAAAGTATTCTATTCTTTAATAAAATATGGCAGTCGTTCAGAAACAATTTTGTGACATACACGCGTATAGTGGATTTTTATGTGAAGGTTATTAAAATTCTATTTGATTCACGTGGAACAATTCCCGAACAACATTTAATTGTAGCCTAAGGCTGAGATAGTTTTGTATTCAGCATCTACATATCTGAATAGAGCATTTGCATGCTGTAAATAATTAAGTAAAACTGTGCAAATACTTGTTTAAAAAAACGTATTGATTTTACTGTACCGATACAATATGGGGACGAGGAGATCGTAGCCTAATCAGTGGCCGGCATTTGAGTCGATCGCTAGGTTAAGTAGTTCTTACCGTTGCCGGGTGATGGATGGGTGACCAATTCTAAGACTGGTTTTCAAATATCCGACGTCGGCTGTGTTTTGGAAGGCACGTTAAATAGTGGGTCCCAATTAATGTCATGAAATGATATTAGTCGTGAGATTGTGGGAATTCCGGGGTTAACTTCAGACGCCAGTCATGCGACAATACCCCAACGGCGGTGGGATTTGAACCGGGTACCTTGCGGATTTCAGTCCATACCTTATACAGTTGAGCTATTGAGGCTCTATTTGCTTATTCATTTAATTCCCATTTAGGTCGATGTGTGTTATTCACAGCTATCATTACTGCCAACAAGTTCTATTATTTATGAAACACATATTCGTGTATTCAAATGGTACATTTTACCAAATTGATGGGTTCAAATTGTGATTATCTTTTTCAATCGGTACTTTTTTTCGAGACTCTTTTTTTATACGTAGAAATATTTCTTATATTATCAAATAAATATTTTATATTAAATAAAAATTTGAAACATTATTTTATCTCGTAACTTTGACTATGTAGAATACACTACGAGCTGTTTCCCGCGACTTTCTCTGTGGAAACTTGCGAGAATCCTTCGACTTTCTTAATCTGGTCCTTTCAAAAAATTCCGTTCTTAACAGATGTGTACTAACCATGAATTAACATAATTCTTCCTTGCTAAATTCCATCTTTGTAAGTCCCGCAGTTTTCGAGATTTCGTGAGAAGTGACACATATAAATAAATAAATTTCGACAGATTGTTTATTGGTATAAGTACGTCATATGCCCCAGTGGAAGCAGCGGCGGCCTTCCAAACTACCGAAGCTGGCAATTGTACCAGCTTCGGTATTTCCGAACCGATACGACTTAGGGACCTTCAAGAAAAGAGCAAACTCATTCCTCAAAGGCCGGCAACGCAGCTGTAAGCCCTCTGTTGTTTGTTGTGTTACATTTGTTCACGGGCGCACGTAGTCACTCGAGTGAACCCCCTGCCCGTTTGCCCCTTGTTACATAAAAAAATAGATTATGCTTGTAGTAAAATTATCATTTTCCGTGATTAATAACAGAAACAATTTTATTTGAATCTATAAATTCAAAAGAGCTGGTGATATACCTAGAATGGTGATTATTTTGATTTTGACTTACCATATACTGCAACGAAGATTTGGCTCACTGGGATACCTTCCCAGAAGACCTTCGAGAAGATTCGGAATATGGAGGAAGTATATTTCCCTCGCGGCCATTTACAAAGTTAACAAGCTGTAACGTGGGAAATAAATACGAAAAGCGGACGATAAATATTAAAAACTAACATTTGCACGCGGCTTTGCAAACTCAAGAAAGTTGTATTAACATTTTCAAATGATAGCATTTGATATATAGTCCCATTTCAATTCGGTCCAATTCTGGCAACTTGATGTCTTTTGTTTTTTAAAGGTAAAAAAGTTTTTTTTTCAGTATTTCTTTCCTTTAAAAAAAAACGACTTCAAATTGTCAAAATTGGACCGAATTGAAATGGGACTAGACGGGAAGCTCCAGCTTTGAAATAAAAAAGATACATCAAAATCGATTCAGCGAGTCGTAAGTTCTAAGGTAATAAACATAAAATATTAATATTAAAAATACACTTGATTTGAGAACGTCCTTTTTTTAAGTCGGTTGACATTTTATCGCAGCATCTAAAACCTAATAAATAAATAAATAAATTATAAATATATACAGGACTATATGACACACGAACGTCTGTTCTTAAGGTAGATAAGTTAATGCCTGTGTTATAGATAACAGCCGCTTGTTATACACAAATATATCTTTTTGGAAATATATAAATACATACATATAGATAATACACCCAGACTCGATGCGGGAATCGAACCCACGACCCTCGGAGCCTAATGGAGGGTCACTGCCCACTGCGCCAACGGGCCAGTCAATAATATTTAAGTGCTATAAGAATAATTTCCAATAATACAAAAAAAGAAAGCGTTCTTTATTTAAATGTTTAAGGAATACTTAAATATAATTTTCAGACTAAAAAGAAAGGAAGCTATATTTTTTTATTGTATTGCTACCACTGCCTTGTAGTATACTATAATAAAAAAAAATATTATCTATGGAAAACTTGCAAGAGTTTAGAGTACGTAGGTAAGTAGATAGAAGGAGACAATATAACTAAAATAAAATCTCACCTAAATATTATTTTTTTCAGTAATTACAATGTACAGACGTAATCTTCTTTACATTTTCTAAAAGTACAGAATTTTGGCAACCGTAAGAATCTTTGGCCGCCCGTAGAAACGATATTCGCGGGCACTTTTAAAGTAATTAAGTTATACATTATGGTGGGCGTTTATTTTATGGTGCAATTCTCAAAATTGAAATCTAATTGTTGCCACCTAAGCGCGAAATAGGGTTGATATTAAGTCATTTATTTGATGTTATCGGAGCCTGATATCGTAAAATAGTCTTTGGATGACATTTGCTTTATGTTGGCAATACTACACTTATAAACTCATCTGCAATTTTATATAAATATAATTTTGCAATATGTTTTAAACAGTCTTGTATATTTTTAGCGTCACACTTGAAGTTCATTTAATCTGCAGGCGAATTAGGTCGGCGTGTCCAGATACCAGTACCTTTTTCCCACATGAGATCGTGAGCGTGAAGTGACGGCAATGTGTCACATCAAATGATGGTATTGTTATCGCGTTTCGTTCGGTTTTCTACGAGTTGCCCTTAACCCAAACCGCCCTATAAAGGCCAACAACGCATCTGCGTGCCTCCTGGTGATGCAGAAGTTCATCGAAAGTCACTTTTATGGGCCTGCTCGTTTGCGCCTTGTAATATAAAAAAAAAAAACTTTTCTTTCACCGCGTATGACGAGATCCATTTACGCTTCAAAGTCCCACTGTGACAGTATATTCCGGAATGAACTACACATAATCAGCATTTGTTTCTGCTAGTGCTGATACCTGCAGCAACCCTAAATCGAAATTGCCGTCTAAATAAATTAGCGGCAAGGGGCGAGGGGAATCGTTTTCCCGAAGCACTTGGTGGTTAGCGTTTCACTGCCCCATTAACTGTGTCTCAGGCGTTAAACAAATTATTGCGGCCCTGCGTTTATGTACAGTTACGCACTTACTCTATTTAGGGGAGAGAGAGCTTAAACTGTCCTCATTTGTTCTTGTGTAAATATTTTATTGATTTCTCCGTTTATATTGTCGCTCTAAGGTCGTTCCTTCATTACTGAAGATCTTGGTTCTGACGTCCTGATTTCAGCTTCGATTGCATGTTTCGTAATGGCTTCTGTTGCTAGTCGTTTGTGCTTTGGTGTATAATTTATGTTTGTGCTGATCCGACCATCAGTTCGTTGTTGAGTGGTCCCTGAAAATTGAATGAAATAGATTACAACATTTGAACCACTCGTCACCATGTTAAGACGATTGTCGTAATGGCAATACGGTATGGGAAGATTAACAAACTTGTGAGATATAAAAGTTTGAAAATCATCTTGACCTTATCTATATCTTTTATTTAAAGAATATTAGGAATACTTTTTAGGTATGTCTAATTTTCCCTTTTCCGCTACTACTAAGCTTAAATTAAAAGCTTGTATTAGGAGTGGGTCCGACAATACCCCAACGGCGGTGGGGTTTGGACCGGGAACCTTGCGGATTTCAGTCCATACCTTATACCGTTGAGCTATTGAGGCTTTAAATATCTATATAATCAGTGAAGCACGCACTTTCATTACCATTTTAGGAAAATTGCGCGGACGGAGGTGTATGAAATTTTGCACAATTATAGTTTATAAGCAGGGGAGTAGCTAACATTTTTATTAAATAAATATGTTACAAATTTTATATTATTGAAATAAAACCGCACGCACACCAGTGCCAAACGATATATACACACATTTATACATTCTACTATAAGATGATTTCAAAGCGAGGTAATGTCAACTGTAAAGATTTAAATGGTCAAATGTTACAACAAAGATGTACAAAGAATTTGAATTTTGTATATAGCTTTTAATAAGCATTTAATATGTAAATGTTAAGATTTATAGCCGAACTTCGAGCACTAGACGATCTTTAGTTAAAATAATTATTTATTAAGAACTATCATTACAGTACCGTTAAGTGTAGATTAAAAGATGGTGGTACAAGATGGATTAAGTCACATTAAATGTAAATTATGAAATAATTCTGACTAAGGATTTATGAGTGTTACGGTTCTCAAGCGAATTGATCATCTTTGTGTATTAAAATATTTGTGTATAACAGGCGGCTGTTACCTATAACACAGGCATTAAGTTGTCTACCTTAGGAACAGACGTCCGTCATCTAACAACAAATTTAACCATGAAATAACAAGATATTACACAAATACTAAAGAACTTGCACACTCCTATTGACAAGTTGTCAGAAAATACAAACTTTAAGAACCTTAGCAATTTTAGGTTCTTTTTAAGGCACTATTTTTATCAGGACGTTTAAAATATTCGTAAAAATTAATACAAAAATTAAAAAAAAATAAAATTCCAATTAATATATTCAATAACTGCATTTTTATTTATTGGCATCATTGGAATATTTGTAAATTCTATAATTTTTCTGACAGATTAAGTTTTTGTCTAACTTTGCGATGATGACACATAAAATAACCTTTTGTAATGTTTGTTTGTCTTTCGCTCAAGACAAAATGAATAGGGGTATAGATTCTATACGTGTATTAATGAAAATAAATTCAAGAAAAGATTGGCTTTATTTTGGCTCTGATATCATTGTAGTGTGAATAATAAATTGAAGTTTGTAAGCAACAAGTAAGAAAGAATTGTCAGAACAAGTATACTTTTAGATGTACTATGAATGCTTACACTATATTAGTACTAACTGTTCCCTGTGTCTTCGTCCGCGTAAAATTAAACTTGCCTTCAGACTGCTCATCAGTGTAAAGGCTACCTGTAGCTCAAACAACGTTTATAGGCACAAATGTAACGCAGGCAACGTAGTGTACAAATAACGTGTGCACTTTGCAAAGTGAGCTTTATACAAGGGAGCTTATGGTAAATTGGTCATGCGGCCCTGCGCCCGGGGCGATTCTGCTCCACTCGCTTCGGATGCACGCGGCGCGATCGATCGTGTGAATACACCTTTATCCGTTTTTTAGCTTTATTTTTTATCTATTTATAGCACCTATTCAATGGCGTCGTAGTCCGTCATATGTTTTTTTTAGTTGTCAGGGACGATAGGTAAATGTTAGCAACTCTGCAATGAGAAAATAAAAATGTCAAAGACATTAATCGGGACCTAATTTTTTACGTGTTTTATGAAACACCAAGGACGTTGGATATTTAATCATAATTCTTTATTTGCCAAAAATGTGATATTACAATGATGTCAAATATAACTGAGTACAAACACATTTGACTAACTTAATAGTAGGCAAATTATTATTAATAATTAAGTATTAAGGAAATCTTTAGGATATACGTTAATATCAAAAGTATTACATAAAATCATGAATAAACTTAAAAAAATATATAGTATATGTTATACTAACTTGTGAACTGTAATTGTCTTTTCTGAAATATTAAATATAATAATGAAGTCTTATTTTTAAAAAAAGGCTATTCTTTAGTACTCATTTATTTTAAAACATGCAAAGTTACGTATTTTTCCATTACCGGTGCTGCGTTAAAGTTTTACAATGCAGTTAAGTAAATTTAAGTATTGAATAAAAATATACACATAATATCTAATAACAATCAATTAAGAATGACAAACGATACTAAAACATACTATATAATTATTTTTTAAATATGTGCTTATTAAATAAAAAATTATATATCGAAACATTTGTATTACTTAAAAAACGCGTGTTCGATTTGTTTGGAAATAACTAATGAATGTTGATTGAAGGAAAGCTTGAGCGCCGTTGTGAATTAAATGAAACGAAAAACGTCACAAAAAGATATAAAAATATTTATAAATACACTGTTTCAACATGAGACAAAGTAGAGGTGGTGTACCATTCGCTTGTACTATTTTTGTGAAGCTTCAGTTCACAATTGATTCGTTATAATTAATGTACGTTAATTATTTTTAACTTAATCGGCATCTGTCACAGTATCAAAGTAAATATCATTACATATTCTATACTTCGTTAGTAGTATAATATATTATATTACATATATAAAGCTGAAGAGTTTGTTTGCTTGAACGTGCTAATCTCAGGAATTACTAGTCCGAGTTGAAATGTTTTTTCAGTGTTAGTAACACGCTAAAATTGAATCTATTGTTTCACATAATTTTACGCGGACGATCTCGCTGGTAACAGCTAGCATAAAATAAAATCTCTTCCCGTTCTTGTACGCATATATTGCTTAAACTACATAACGGATTTTAATGCGATTTTTATCAATAAAGTGTGATTCAAGAGACAGTTTATAGGCATAAACGCATTGCACCCGTGCAAAGCCAGGGCGTTTCGCTAGTAAACTAGTAATTAAATAAATATAATTATATATTTCATATGTATATAGGTACATATAGCTCAACACTATGATAACCTATTGCGTTTATCTGTTTTAATATTATTTTGTTCCGTCCTTATCAGTTCCAAAGAAATATTATGTTTTCAAGTTATTAAGGTCTATAATTTATTCAATACACTTATTCTAAATACATTTTTAAATATTAGTATAAAAATAAAAACATTTAAAAATATATAAAAAAAAGTCAGTGTAGTGCTGTGCTTTGGTGGCGGATTCGGTGGTGTAGCTTTCGGGATGCAGCATTACACCGATTTTCCTTCGTATTCATTCGCGGATTAAAGCAAAGTAGTTTAGTTTCTCATGCGCGTAAGTTAAGAGTTAAGTTGTTTTTTATCTTTTAAATTATTTTTGTTAGTTTCAAGTGACAACACGATTATCGTTTTTTAAAAGTCACAATTAAGAATTATCATAAATTTAAAAACGTAAAGGTTGATAAGTAATTCAATTATCATATCATAGAGGTCAAGCTTACGGGCATGAACTAAATAATAAAATGATATGCCTTAATAAAATAATTCTAGAAAAAGGATAACTAAAGGTAGTTGTTAAGAGAGATAGGGGAGAGCGGCAGAAGCAAAAGGAGGCTTATGCCCAGCAGTGGGCAATAAAAGGCCAATAGAGAGATAGATAGATAGTAATTAAGCAGTTGTCAACTACTTTAGATATATTTTTTTGACTGGCCCGTTGGCGCAGTGGCAGTGATCCTGCCTTCTGCTCCGGGGTCGTGGGTTCGAATCCCGCCTCGAGTCCGGGTGTATTATCCATATGTATGTATATTTTTCATTCATTCATTGATATATAAAGCCGAAGAGTTTTGTTTGTTTGTTTACTTGAACGCGCTAATCTCAGGAACTACTGGTCCGATTTGAAAAAAAAAATCGGTGTTATTTTACCTGGACGAAGGCGCGGGCACAGCTAGTAATATATTACATAATTATGTTTTTATCTATTACTAGCGGACCCGGCAGACGTTGACCTGCTCAAATGTTGGGTTACTTTCTATGTAACACATTCTATTATACTATAATATTATTCCCGTCGTTCCCGTTCTCTTTCCCAATATTTTCGAAAATAGCACGTAGCTAACAGATAGACAGACACGATTTATTTTATTATATAAACCTTGTCCTGACAATAGCGAACTTTACAATTAGGTGCGGGCGTTCGGAAGTTATTTTATAATATATTTTGTAATTTCATTTTGGATTATATGGATAATTTCGACCGAAACATCTGTTATAAACGATATAAAAAACTTAATTTTTTCACATTCTCTTTGACGATACTTTCAGCTCGCATTCTGTCAATGTTATGTCAAACGCCATAAGGTTACATTAAAGAGGTTTAAATTGTCACAATTTAATTTAATATAATGTATAAGAGGTTGTTCGCAAAAAATGTTCGCATTGTAAAGGTATATTTTGTATTGACTCTTATGGACAATTCAAGGGGATTGCAAATAATTTGTTAAATCGAGGAAGTCGTTATATTGAGGTACGTTATATTAAGGTTGCACTGTATAAGTAATATATGGTATACCAAAATACAAATATTGTACGTTACGACCTAAAAATGTTTATTGCCAATTCAAAAGGTCCCTTCCGGTGTTATTTCGCTCAAAGCAGAAATATTCTGCGTCGAGAAAAATATATTGAGAACTGAAGGCTCGTTTTTATTCGTATAAACATTTATTTTTAAGTGAAAACAAAAAACTTTTGTACATAATTTGTACCGTTTATCGTCTTTGGAGATGGACGTTTTAATGTAATATGATCAAATCATTCATTTGCCAGAATGTAGGTGGGAATGGATTTTACAATATTATTGAAATTCAATGTCATATAGACAATCTACCATACAGTGACGTGCGAATATTATCATTCCTAGCCTAGCTTTATCGCGGTTAAGTACCAGGGTCCGCTTAGATTGCAGAGGATTTGGCTGTGGGGCGAGTTAAGATGACCGAATGCCATCTGATTAGCTCATGACATCTCTGTGTACTTACCGATACTTCGCACAACACAAACCAGATGTTTGAGTGACGTCATATTAAGCTTTAAGTTCCGATTGATATTCGACGCTGAGCTTTAACTCTCGTATTTCAAAGACTTACACAATACGCACCTTTAACGATTTGAATACAATGTTAGTTCAAATACATTGGAGAGGCAGACAATGTATTTGAGTATATAGTTATTTGACCTTTCGTTCAACTTATACAAAGATGCTACTCTTTAATATGGCCTAAAAATATTATTTGGTTTTCGTAATTTAAGCCCCGACAGGCAGATTTTATTTATTATAATAAAACATTAGTTATCTGTAAAGTGAACGCTTAGGCCGATCGTGCCTGTCTATCGCTTGTTCCGCGCTCTCGCTTGCACGCCCGGTTTAGGCGAAACGTGACACTTTTTCATGCGTGCAGCCGGTTTCATCTATTTATATAGACATTTTTACGACAAATTATTGGCAGCATAAGAAGTGTTAAATAACTTAATAGTATGTATTATGGTGGATGGGAAAGTTTCAAAGAATTCCGATAGAAGAATAAAATTCAGACAGCATTATTCTATGAATGGTAAGAGACGGGGTCAACTTTATGCTAACATTTTTCCTGACAGACATGTTTTTCTATCATCAAAGTTAGCTGTATTAATAATGAAGAGGAACTTGATTATACACGCTATTTTACCTGTATCTTGAAAGGAATATGAAATGAGACAAAAGTTTTACAACAATCATATCTAATTCATATAATTTTCTCTGATAATGCCCAAACAATATATACTACCTGAGAAAATCATTATTATTGATATCTCTTCTTCTTCCTAGCGTTATGCCGGTCTAGTACTAGAGTCCGCTTAGATAACAGAGTATGTGGTTATTATCAATGGTATTGTTGCATAGTATAAAATGAAGTCACTTCCCAAGTCAAGTATTTACAAAGCCATTTTAAAGAATTCCATGTAAATCCTTATCCATTGAAATAAGCTAAACACACATATTTTATGCAGACTAAAATTTCCCTTTACAGCATATAATTAGAATTAATATCTTAGATATCTTCTAAAAGATTTAAAATGGCAGGGTTTGTGGGGTGGCGACCAATAGATGGCGCTGTTTTGCTTTTGATATTCAATAATAAAAGTAAGCCAACGTTTGGGCAGAACAACGTCAATTGTTATTATCACGCTTTTTCGTAACGCGTATTATACAGTCGAAGACACTGTTAAAGATAAAACTGCTTGGAGTTGAGTCGCTCCAGTTTCATACTTTTTAGTCAACCTGGAAACGTTAACTTAAAAGTTTACATAGAAATGGTAACTAAAAAGTTTTCATAGAAGTGTTAATTACAAAGTTTACATGGAAATGTTAAATAAAAAGTTTACATACAAAAGTTAACTAAAAAGTTTACATAGAAATGTTAAATAAAAAGTTTATATAGAAATGTTAAATAAAAAGTTTATATAGAAATGTTAACTAAACAGTTTACACAGAAATGTTAACTAAAAAGTTTACACAGAAATGTTAATTAAAATGTTTACACAGAAATGTTAACTAAAAGTTCTTACAAAAAGCTCATTTTGAGTTTTTACTAAGGGGTAAATATCTCACATAACTCGGGTCGACAGCCAAGTGTTACGGAAAAAAAGGTCGTGAAAAAAAAGTTTTAGCTTGTCAAGTCAGTCAAGTCGTCAGATTCTTAAACTTAAGGAACTATTCGATATGTGTTTAGAATAGCGGCTTTTTGCATTGTTAACCCCTTTGTTCCAACTTAGCGATCGACTGAAATGCCGACCACTGATTTGGCCACGACCTCCTCAGTTTTTAATATTTAAGCCTATCTAAGCGTTTAAGTAGGCGTTAATTTGTTTTATACAATGTGTATATGTAATATGTGTATAAAAAGCTCTATTATTAAGTTTTAATGAATAAAATATTACATTATAAATAATATATTTTTAAGATTCGACTCTATTCGACACGAATGTCCAATTTTTTTTACGTAGATTGATTTCAAGCACAGATAATGAATTTTCAAGGAATTTTAACACGACATAATAAAATGTAAAATATATGTTACATGACCATAGCATTATGGTAATGGTTTCGTAAATGCAGTATAAACTTCGAATATATGTATAAGTAAACTTAATTCTGCTTATTCTTAATTCGTTAGGTTCGAGTAACAGTGGTCCAATCTTTAATTGCAAAAAAGCTCTCCTTAAAGGCCGGCAACGCATCTGCGAGCCTCCAGGTGGTGCAGATGTCCATGTGCTTCAGTAGTCATTTAGGCGAACCGCTTGCCCACTTGCCCCTTGTATTCTAAAAAGAAAAGAAAAAAAAGCAAACATTTTTTATGATTTGCACTAAAGTTCTTTACGTTGGTACCTCATGGTTTTGCAAAATCCATATTTTAAATTCGCTTCATACCGCGATTTATTATTATTATTAGCTGATCGTGGAAATCAAACGATGGTTTTCTCATGAGGGAAGATGTTGCTACTCTTAGATCATCTTCCAAAATAAAAGGAATACCAGTTACACATAGAAAGAATTGCATCTTCTTCCTAAGCAAAAAAATACCAGGTAAACATAGAGCAGGTTTTTTTCTATGGAAGCTCTTAATGGCGTTCGCATCTTGTTGAAGATATCGATGAACCCTAAGACGTACTTCTACAATACCCATTACAAGCTGTGTAAAGGTTTCATAGGTCTTCTTCCTACCGTTATCCCGGTCTAGTACCAGGACCCGCTTAGATTGCAAAGGATGTGGCTGTGGGGCGAGTTAAGATGACCGATTGCCTTCTGACGTCATCCTCGGAACCCCCACGATCTCTGCAACCCCACGACTAATATCACTCAGTGACACTAATCGGCTCCCACTGTTTTACGTGCCTTCCGAAACACGAAGGAGGTCGGATATGAAATATAAACCAGTGAGTGTTAGAGTGGGTCATGCATCTCCCGGTCGCAGCAAGAGCTACTTAACCTAGCGATCGACTCAAATACTAAACACTGATTAGGTCACGACCTCCGCATGTTAGCATTTTATGTACATACTCTTAACTTAAGGTGATTACGTTTGCTTGAAAAAAGTTTCGACTTCTAAATAGTCAAAATAATAACGGAAGCATTGCCTTGCTTCTATCGTGTAATCCCAACAATAATCTGAAGGTTATTTACTTCACTTCATTCGCGACGATAAAACTTCAGTTTATCGTTGTGAGTGAAGTCAAGTGAATATTACTTGAATTTCATTGGATAATAATGAAAGATAATAGCAATAGATTAACTGGAAACTTTTTTTATATTTATGTGCCGTTCATTATCTGTGCTCGTATTTTTTTTTAGCGCGTAAAACTCACTATACTCAGATTACAATAAAAATGATATAAAATGCCTCTTAAGGCGCATTCTCAGTTTCATTGATTGATCGTAGACAATGTAAATTTTAATCGTGTCAAGTGCTTATGACTGATGAATAATTAAAAATATGTATTAGAAAAATCAATAGTGAATTACCAGATACAATTAAATTATACAAAATCTAGAAAAATCTATTGTGAGTTGTGACCCAAGATGCAAGATCATGTCATGAAAATTTAAAACTAAATTTTACACTTCTTGGAATTTACTGCAGGCTTTAATTCACAAGGTTGATAAAAATATCCTGATTCAAGAGAGACATATTTTTCAAGCAAACTTTGTAATAAAGCATTACAGTAAACTGTAAGGTATTACACATTGTAATAAAGTATTACAGTAAACTGTAAGGTATTACACACTGTAATAGAGTATTTTCAACCTAAAGTCACAAACTAGTCATATTCAATAACTGGATAGTTAGTTGTTATGGAAAATTGACGTTTCCGGATACAATTTTAAGGCTGAAAAATGATCTATTTCAATTGCTGGAGATCCAGTGTTCAAGTCCAATAATAATAATCCAGTTGATGTGAGCAAATTTGTCTTTTGGTCGCATTATATTTTAGCGTACACTTTGTTATGACATGGCTTATGACAGTTTCTCAGACCAGGGCGCAAGGAACCCTAGTCGAATATATTATGACCGGAATATTACGCATTATTAATATATATATATTAATAATGCTAAAATATGATTAAAAGAATGACTTTCACAGGTGTTTGAATGAATTTAGATTTGATTTTATTCAGTAAAAGCACTTATGAAATCTATGAGTATATTGGGTTAGACGTTTTATATAGATGTAATAATATTAGTTAATACGGACCTAAACAGGTCCAGCTGCCGCTGAGCTCACCCTTCCGTCTCTTAAGGACTGGACGGATTTAAGCACTAAATATTCTTCATTAAGCTATTCATCTTCTCTAACCGTACAACAACAAATAACCTGTATCTTTATACGCATCTGACTCTAATTAACTAGTCTGAAGCAAAACCAATGTAATCAAAAAAACGGCTGTTTTTCTACATGTTTGACATGAAATAATTGATCTTTTAAACTACGCATAATCACTGTAATGTATGTACAGTGTATGGAATTAATAGTGGTACTTGTTATGACTTACTTTTATTATTAAATAACCAATATATTTCTACATATCCGATTTTAAATGACATCCTTTAGCCTGATGTATGGAAAAACTCGAACGAATTTATGTTTACATCTACAATATTTGTAATATCTAGAAATAAACAATAAATAAAATAAAGTAACACAGACTTTACCACTGTTTTTTATAATTTTTCTTTTTAAGTTCAAATTTTCAAAGGGTTT